>LPNX010757529.1:0-16873 GCA_001517045.1 Pseudotsuga menziesii | reverse complement strand
CATTGGGGTTTCTGCTATTGAAAATTTCTATCCAAACAAATGCAACAAAGTCAAGGCCATAGGATCTGAGGATTAGATTACAACTGTTTCATGCTAAAGATAGCTTCATAAATTACAGGAATAAAGGGGTAACCAGATGCTTTAGCTGACCAAAGATTCCCCCCAGATGCTGACAAATTAGATTAGAAATTGAGGACAAATATTACAGTAAAATGGGGTGCATCATCCTCCTCACCATCATTCTTTACTCCTCTAAAATCAACACCTCTTTTCTTGTCATGAAGCTACACATGATGATAAAAAAACATTGAGAACTCTTTGAAACAAACCACTAGAGAAAGTTATGATTTACATGTAGAATCACTAATCTAGTACAGTAAGGGATAACGAGACCTATAATACCTGCACAGAATTGGCAATAAATGCCAGACGATACAAGAGATCTCGTACACCAATAGATTTAAGTCCATGCACTCCTTCATAACCACTAGCTGCACTTCGATTTTGAGGACCTTCTCTACAATATTCTGCTCTGTCACCAGGTGAGGATAAGGCTGATATGTCTAGTATGACAACAACTGTGCCTGTGAATATCACCCTGAAATAGAAAATAACATGAACTCAATAGCTGCAGACAGAAGAGAGGACTCAACATATTTAAAACATGGATGGAGTTAAAATGAAGTAAACAATTTCAAACAATTCATAACTGTATGCATTTGTATTAACTATTAAGAGACCATTTTTTTTCTTGGTGTGACCAATATCATCCACTCTCAGAACTAGTGCCCTTTAAGCTAATAAGTTGTGTTTTTAATATAAAAAAAAAACAGAACATGTGACAGATCTGTATAAAAAAAAAGAGCCAAAGAATGGATGAACAGCGTGGAACCTAGCATAATCCCAGTCCCTGGGATAAGCACTGCCTCCACAGATAATAAGCTTAGGCCTGAAATCCAAGGCTTTCTCCTCCAGCTTCTCATAATCAATGAACCCAGTCTCCTAGCTTCACCCATAGCAAGGATAGAGACACCCGCTTTTTCACAAGTCTAAGTACCGGCAGTTGTAGTTTCATACCAAAAACATAATAAGGGGTAGCGGAGGTGGTCCCAGTTGGATTTTATTCATCACCAGTGCTATTGAATTTCACCCCTTTAGATTTTACTTCATCTTTATTTTCCGGCATAGGTTGTAGATCCAATTATAGAGTCCTAAGCAACATCAAAGGCACAGACAATAACAAAGAAGGGTAGAGGCTTCAAAGAAAGAGGTGGTTGCAGCAGTTTACCCTGTAGAAGTGGACTCAGTGCCAAGGGAGGAAGAGGCAGTTCCAATGCGAGTTGGAGTTCCAAATCCAAATAAACGTACGGATCTAGAGAAAAAAACTGATCCACTGACCCTGTAAGGAAAACTCTCAAAGGAAATCGATGTAGCAAACCCGTGCCATCCATTTTCACCTGAAGCAAACCCAAATCTTGTGCTACTCCATACCCAATGCATTGAACATCCAGGGCTTGCAAATCAGGGATGAACTAAAACAAATTTACCCAAAAATCCATAAATAGGGGCGAAATACCAAATTTTTAACCTATCTACCATAAATTTGGGCAAATCATCTTCATTTATCCTCCAAAACTGTAAATTTTTGGCGATTTCACCTCCATTACGAAAGAAATCGGGGCGAATGTCAGGATTTTCCCATCGACGGGTTGGCGAAATCAGGTTTTATGAATTTTCAGAGGTTAATCGCGCGGGCTATTTAGTCAAGGGCAATTATATATAAAATAATATATGGGCTAATTTATTAAATTAAAAAAAACCATTTTAATATTAAAAATTCGCCCATCTTTTTTTGGGAACCCCTTAAAATTCGCCAATGGGATATAATTCGCCCCTAAAATCATCCCTGGTCCGGTGTGTTTGGAATAGCAAAACCTTGCAGGTTATGGTCCTGCTACCAGCTGAATTTTTCTCTTAAGGAGAAACTAAAATTCAGCAAAATCTATCCTAATGTTATTTCTACTTAAATGAATCCTATAGTTAGTTTCAACTACCTAAATTGTCCTATAATTGCTTTCTTAGGGAAAGACTTCAATTTTTAAAGAGTTTTTCTGAATATAAAGACTATTAAAATTATTCTAAAATTACACTAATTTGATTTAACAACTGTTAAATATAACTATACTAGGATAATAAATAACTACACTATCTTAACTATCCTATGTCAGCTGAGAGCGATTTCGAATACTATATTAATTATTAATTAATATAAGATGGACAGAAAGATAAATTGTATGATCTAAATAAAAATATTTAAGCCATACTCATCAAACTATTCTGATATAATATAACTTATCAGAGAAACTGAAAATAAACAATTACTTCAATTTTCTGAAGTGTCTAATTAATTAATAACTAATAACCAACATAGATATTTGAATAAGAGATAATGTCCAGTATGAAACCACTGCAAAAATACAAATGATATCTAACAGACATAAATGAATATCCTTATATCTTGAATTTATAGTAAAAATACTAATAAACTCAGTCGCAATGACATATTAATTCAAATACAATATTGGGCTGACAAAGTGAAAATTATAAATAAACACAAGCAAAACAAAGCATAATGTATTAATATTTAAAATAGAAGATCATATACTGAAATATAGAGTGTATCCAAAACAATACCAGTCATGATATCAACTTGGAGATTTCCAGTTACATCCCATATCCAAAGATCAAACTTCAGTAAGGAAATAAAACCAGCCTCAAAATATATCTCAAGTATGTCGCTCTTCAGTCACTCCATCCGTCGTTCATCAAAATTCCTGACTTATATAATACTATCAGTTTTTTTCGATTCAGTTTTCCCATCAATGCTACATGCAACATTATAGGATTCCTATAACTATTCATAGAGAATCGAATCTCTTTTAATCAAACATCTGTCACTAGAAGATAATAATAAAAACGACTAGCCTAAATATTTGCTGGTTTAAAAGAGCTAGCCAACTCGTAGCCGTTGTTGAAATTCCAGTCTTCAATGAACAACCACGTCTTCCAACCAACATATTAAAAACGTCCTGAAACTGTGGAGAAGAGTGATGACATATCCACCTATTTTAGACAACAAAGGCATTTTATTAAAACCCAATTGAAACAGAAATAACAAAAGAAACTATAATTCATATATGTGTGCCTGTAAAATCTGCGATTTTACAGGCATGCACAACAAAGCTGATTCATTACCTGTTTGACAGAGAAACAACCTATGTACTTGAAAATGAGAATGACCATCAGGTTCTATTTTGAAGGTCGACTACTCTTCTAGCTTCGGCTAGTTTGGCTTTAAGCTTGATAATCACCAACTTTTGTTTTTCTACCTGTTCAAGCAGATGTTGATTTGTCCCTATCATTGACTTTTTCACCTTCTTATATTGGTTCTTTTTGATATTCATTTCTTTCCACCTATTAATCCAGTTCAAGAATTCCTCCCTGAATGTCCTATTTTCCTCTTCTATCAAAGCTGCATTAGATCGACACTATTTAAGTTCATCTTTCAATTCTATAATCTTGGTCTCGTGTACCCTGTTCAGAAATTGTTGAAGAGTTTCTTCTTCGTTTTTGTGACATGAATCGGTTTCCTGAGGAGGATCAGGATTATCTATGTTTTTCCCAGATGAATAAAGACTGATAAAAGACGGTTCACGATCTAAACTACAGGTGTCCATACATGATGGAGCAACCTTTGCCTTACCCAGTTTTGCACTATTATCCTTTATAAGAGTGGGATCATTTATATGAGTAGTGTCAGGGACCGACGATGGAATGTCGTCCTCAATATGGACAACCGAAGGCTGAGTACCCTGTTGATTAGCTATAGAAGTAGAAATTGTAGGTACATTGTTCATGCTTCTAGTAACCCTCCTCGAACGAACAAATACCAAAATTTTTTATTCATAGCCTCTAGTATCACAACATACTTGTGCTAGTCGGTCTAATTTATGCATAGACTCCTTGCTATGTTTACAAGGATTATTTGGCTCGGAGAGATTTTTATAATAAAAAACGTTAATATCTTTGCTTTCGGTTAACCTGTTTTCTGTTTTTGTAGGAATACTACAACATTTATCAGATGGGGGTCGCTTCAAAGCTGCTTCAAAGCAACAGGGAACTACGTTCCCAACACCATCATTACTGATACCAGTATTTATGGGTGGATTGGCTTCCTCAAGCCCTTTATCTTCTGATTCAGTCCCAAGAACATTACTAACCTCGGGTTTTACAGAAGCCTTTCGTTTCCTACGGGTATTTGGGGAGGGGTTTGGCCGGTATTGAGTCGGCCCCAAGTGACATTCAGTTAAAAATTCATCCCACGATTTACCATTCAAGGACAGTTGATGCTATATTATGATTTTGACTAAACCATGGTGAAATAAACTTCTATCAGGGTTATCGAAAGTTTGAACCACATGCGACATTTTTTTCAGACTTTTCCACAGATAAAATGGTAGATTAAGCTTACAGCCTTTTAATGCTAACAGGAGTCGTAGGTGGTAATAGTGTAGGTGAGAAAGATGGAGGTAATAGTGTAGGTGAGAAAAATGTCTGTCGCAGGACACATACCTGACCAAAATATCGTAGAAGGCTCGCCATTCTGGCTTCAGGAACTTGACTGAAACCCCTATCTTAAGTTTTGTGTTATTTGGTAATGGCAGTAGCAAGGATAGACACTTCCTTTTATTAAACTTACCACCTTTGAACCAGCGCTCTCCAATTTTTGGGAGCTTTGTAGCCTCTGCGATTTTGTCTTTGTCAATGATGAACTTAAAACCCCCGATCTGTGCAACGTTTTCTTTTAAATTCAAGGCAAACAGTTTGGTCGCCTCTACGTTATGGCTGTCAAAAAACCTAAAGAACTGCCCCCATCCAACCTTTTCAAATAGCAAGGCAACCTTCTCATCTGCTTCTATTAGCTCTGAACCTGAGATTTCAAAACGACTCAACGGAGCCATAGCTTCCTCAACACTATCCTGGTTTCAAAATGGAATGAATGGAGTTGTGAAGAGGGAGAGGATAGGTATCCAAATGCATGACATGATGCGAAATATCAAAACTTCACATGCTTCAAATCTGACAGATATGAGGGCTCTAAATTTGGCCATTTTCGCCGAACTTGGCGATGATGAATGCTATAGCCAATGTTCTGTTATGATACATGCATGTTTAGCCATGACTAACAGTAAAACTTAACCAATTCGACATATCAAGGATCGTTTGATTGATAGATCGTAAATCAAGACATTGATTACACACAGTGGTCATGATGAACTTGTACATCGTTATGAAATGAAATGGTTATCAACATTAAATCCTGCTGATACAATTCATCAATATATTCACAACTGTCAGTTAATCATGAGGTGTTAGCCAAATTTCCATGCCAACACAGTGATCCAAATAACAGGCATTATTAATTTGACATATGGATCATGTAACCTCGTAAAGCTGTCAATTGATGGTCTCCTCCAGATTATTCGTGAAAGGTGGTAGCGTTTATTGACATGGCGATATAGTATCGAAACCATATACCCTAATGTTTTGCGTTATAACTAACTAATGACCCGACTTAAAATTTATGCTATGTATATACATAAAGTCTCATTTTAAAATATAGTTTTATGATTTTACAAAATCCCATCTACTAATATTCCAAATTGAATTCGATAGGATACTAAGATATAAAACCATGAGATATGGAGATTTCAAATGATACTCATTTATTTGTTATTTCATTAACTATATATATATACAATTTTCACAAAATAACGATATGATATTAAGTCACACATGGAATATGAACCTTTAGGTTTAATAAGAGTTTTAATTTAATAACTAACCTTTAGTTCTAGGATTTTCAGAACTATAATATTTTATCAAATAGCCAGTTTTTTAAATGTGTTTTGTTAAACCCTAATTAGCACACTATCACTAAAATTTTAAATAAATCATATATATATAATCAAAATAGATTAATTAATGATGAATTGATTATATAAAATTTATGGAACTGACAGCTGCTAATTATCAAGTTTATGAAAAATGATTTCATCAGCTTCTAATATGTTACTAGACTTTTCTAAAATTGGGAGTACCTTCAGAATGGAACATTCTGAAGGAACTCTTTTATAATTTTTAAATAGGTAAATCATAAAAGAGCTGATCTCCCTTCATCTTAATGAGAAATGAAAGGGTTGTTGTTGACTTCCAACAAATGGCGAAAACCTGGGCGAACCAGTTATCTCTGCTCATACAACTTACAATGATATAACCGAAATCTTAAAACTTATTAAAAACAATAAAAAATTCTTTATCTAAATAAAAACCATTATTTTCATTCATATTCATAAGTATAACTCAGAAATATTCCATCTTTTGAAACAAAAATTTGATTAGGGATAAACTTAAAAATATCTTGATCGAAAGAAAGTACTTCATAGTAATAATAACCTGCACCATCAGCATAGAGTATAGAAATCTACTTTTTCTGAAAACTTTCCAGAATTTGTTCCATAAACATAATAATTTTCTTTTTGTTTGCTTTTCTTTTCTTTAAACAATAATTCAAACTGAAGACTACTAACTAGGTGTGGTGTCCCAATGTGATAGTATCATTCACGAGAGATGTCTGAGATAAGCAAGCCGGCTCGTGATGAGACCTCTTGTCTTTTAATTTTTAAATCAAAAGCCATCACCCTGGTGATCAGAAATGAAGTTATCCCAGACAGCACTGATGATCATGATTAGGTCGGCTCGTGATGAGAACTCCTATTCTTCAGTCAAAATTTATGTTTTTCTTTCAATTTAATCTCTTAAATTTCATAAAATGAGAGATCATTACCTAGCTTGGTGACCAAATGGTAATGTCAGTCATTAATATCACCGAAATATGAATCAGCTGGCTTGTGATGAGACCCCTTATCTTTTGGTTTTTAAACCAAAAGCCATTACTAGTTTCATAATAATGTCATACTAGTGATATTTGTGATTCTGATCGGACCGACTTATTGCTAAGACCTTTCGTCTCTCATTTTAGCATTTTATTGACCGGAACAAATCCTAAATAGTTTTCAGATTGTAAATACTTTTGAAGACTGATGATAGAGGTCTGTAAGAGTTTTTCAAAAGTACAAGCTTCGAAGAAGACATTTAATAAGCTATCCCCACTTTTATAAGAAAATAAAAAGGTGAGGAATAATCTGAGTAACACTTACAAATAAAACAATGATAGGTTTTTTATAGATTTAAGAAACCTTGATCATCCTGAACAAATTTTTAAAAGATTTCAGTCTAGTATCATAATTTTCAGGCTCATGAGCAAACCGACTTTTAAATTTGAAGATTTATTTATTTATATTTATTTCTTCAGCTGTTAACTAAAGATTACTGACTGATTATATACAAAAATTTGACAGTCTGGAATATTCGACTTAACAGAATTAAAACTAGCTAAAAATAACAGAATGATGTTTAAAAGTTATAAAAGTTTTATGAATTTCTCATCATCCTTAATTCAATGGACTATAACTCAGTTTATAGACAAAAATATAAATTTATTTATAAATAGCAAACATAGTTTATATATAAAAAATATAAAATTATTTTACAAACAACAAACAAATTATATACATTTTAAGACAGAAAATATTAACATAAATATTTTTTCAGAATCAGTCCATTCACTGGGAATGTTTCAGACTGACCTTCAAGTGTTTGCAATCGAAAGGTACTTGGACCTATTTTTTCAGAAATAACAAAGGGACCTAACCAAAGCTTCTGATACTTAGTATGATCTCCTTTTTCCTCGTGAACTTTATCCCATTTTAAAACTAAGTCTCCCACCTGAAATTCTCGATTAGAACTAAAGGATCGGTCAAACCAGGATTTCATAATATGTTGATGTTTTGTAAAGTGTTGTTTTGACATTTCTCTTTCTTCCTCAAGATTTAGCAGAGTATTAATTCTCTTTTCCATTGTCGCACACTCTTCATCTTGAACAGACTGAGCTAACTGTAATGAAGGTAAGAACAAATTTGGTGGTAAAATAGCTTCAGTTCCATATACTAAGAAGAATGGTGAGTTACCTATCGCAGACTTAGGAGTTACTCTGTCTTCCCAAAGGGCATTGACCAATTCTGTATGCCAATTACAATGGTGAACTGAAATAGTTCTTTTGAGAATTTTCAATAAATTTTTGTTTGTTGATTCAGCTAGACCATTCCCATGGGGATGATAGTTAGCTGAATACCTGATTCTTATTCCCTTCTCTAAAGCAAACTGAGTTAACTCAATTGATGAAAAATATGAAGCATTATCAAAGACGAGGGAATCTAGAATACCAAATCTTGTTATGATAAAGAATTCCAAAAATAACATAACCTTATTGGTATTTACAATCCTTAATGGTGCAGCTTCCGCCCAACGAGTGAAATAATCAGTTGCAGTTATTATATATTTGTGTTGCATAGATGAGGGAGGATTTATTGGCCCCACTATATCAATACCCCATTGCTGAAAGGGTCTTTCATCTGAAACAGGTTGTAAAGGAAATGCAGGTTTTTTAACCCTTCCTGCAGCAAGTTGACATTCTTGGCATTTTCTGACAAAAGTATAGGAATCTCGAAACAAGGTGGGCCAATAATAACCAGCCCTGAGAATTTTGTGCGTACTAGTCTCTCCACCAAAATGACCTCCTGCTGGTCCATAATGTAACTCTTTCAGAATTACTTCTGTTTCATCTTTATCTAGACATCGAAGGTATACCCCATCTGAATTTCTCCGAAAGAGGATATTATCAATTAATAAATAAGGAGCAGACTTCAATCTAAGTTATCTTTTCTTCCTTGGTTCTAAATAATCAGGAGCAGCGCCTTTTTCCAAAAGTATTCTTTTGTCTGTATACCAAGAATCTTGAGGTGGCGGATAAAAATAAATTTCCTTGGTAAGTAAAACCTCATCAATGATAGTTTTAGCTTTATCATTAGGTATATGAGCAGATTCAACAGCTAATTTACATAGTCCTTGAACTTTGACTATCGTTGAGGGTTTAATCTCTAAGTCATATTCTTGAAGAGCTGTCATCTAAGGTGCTCTTTTCTCACCTAAGTCCTTTTGCACTAACAAGTTTCTGACTGAGGAATAAGGGACAATTATTTTCATTTTAGATTTCAATAAATATGGACGAAAATGTTTAACAGCTTTAAAAATAGCAAAGGCTTGCTTATCAACTTCATGGTAATTAAGTTCAGCACCTTTGAAATTTGAACTCATGAGGGATATTGGGACTTCATTATTTTGTTGATTTAGTTGGGTTAAAACTACTACATATGAAATATCATAAGCAAAAGTATACAATATGAAATCTTTGTTAAAATATGGGATTAAAAGGCTAGGAGCTTCTGAGATGGCTTCAAAAATTTTCTGAAATGATTCTTTTTCAGTTTGTCCCCAATTAAAAATAGCATCTTTCTTAATCATTTTCTGCAAAGGACGAATGATCTCGGAAAAACTGGGAATGAATCTCCTAACAAAATTTATTTTACCGAGAAATGATTGCATTGCTTTCTTGCTAGAAGGATAGGTTATCTTTGAAATGGCTTGGGTTCTTTCAGGATCAATCATGATTCCGTGCTTTGAAACCACACAGCCTAATAGAATACCTTCTGAAACAACAAATACTGTTTTTTTAGGATTTAAGGATATTCCAAATTTTCTACATCATTTAAATACCTTTCTAAGATGAGTAAGATGATCAGGTCGATGTTTAGAAAATACAGTAACGTCATCCAAATAGACAACGACTGAATGGTTAATTAAGCCTCTAAAAGAAATATCCATTGCTCTTTGAAAATTTGCCCCAGCATTGATTAACCCAAAGGGCATATTACAGTAAGCATAGGTTCCCCATGGAGTTCTAAAAGCAGTTTTTAATTGATCATCTAGAAACCAATATTTGGTTGTATCCTGAGAAACCATCAAGGAGTGACAGTATCTCGGACCCAGACACCTTTTGAAAAATTTGTTCCATGGGAGGAACTGGGTAATTATCCTTTTCATACGACTGATTCATATTTCTAAAATCTACACATAATCTAATATCCCTATTTTTCTTCCTAACTGGAACTAAGTTTGCTACCCATTGAGTATGCCTGATGGGGAAAATAATCTTGGCAGCTAATAATTTATTAAGTTCCTTCTTAATTGTTGGTTCTAGTGACGGGTGATATTTCCTATCTTTTGTTGAAAAGGTTTTGAATCTTGTTTAATTGGAATTATATGTTGCATGACTTGTGTGTTGAAGGTTTTCAGATCGTCATATGTCCATGCAAAGACATATTTAAATTCCTTAAACAATTTTATAAATGTTGTTTTTTCTGTGGGGTTGCAATCTACTCCTAGGTTTATAGTTTGAGGATTTAGATCTATTCCTAAATTTATGGCTTCGTACCTCATTTGAGAGCTATTACTTTTACAATTAGGGATAGATCTAAATTTATCCTGCAGATCAAAGAACTTTTCTAATCTTAGTACTGAATTAGGGACTGGTTTTACCTTTTCAAAAGTTGTTTCAACTGAACAAAAATCATTTATTACCGAAAAATCCCATAGATTTTCGTCATCAGTGACTTCATCTATGGCTGAATCTTTAAAGGTATCCTCATTCATCAGAAAATTCAGTACCTACACATCATTATCGAATACACTCCAATTAAAAATATTATCAGGTATAGAAGGCATAAAAATCAATTCAACTAAAAAGAAATCTGATGAAAGATTTTTTGACGGAATTAACTTTGATGCTACGTTTGCCAACAAATCTGCTTCTTAGTTTTGATTTCTAGGAACAGAAATTATGTTAAATGCATCAAAATGTGAGATAAGGTTCCATACCTCTCTTTGATAACTCTGTAAATGTTCATATAGGCAGTGAATGGAGTTACAAACCTGTCTGACAATGATCTTGGAGTCACCGTATACAATTAACTCTTTGATGCCCAAATCAATTGCTTTTTTCAAACCTTGTATCAAAGCTTCATATTCCACCATATTGTTTGTACAATTAAATTCTATCCTACAAGCTATACATGTTTTATTTCCCTGAGGGTCCACCAGTAGGCAACCAGCTCCTGCTCCTTCTTTAGATTTCACACCATCAAAATATAAAGTCCAGATAGAACTATGCACAATCACTTTACTTTCTATAATATTCACAATATTTAGATTATCTACATCATTAATGGTTTCCTTGAGTGAAGAGTTAGGAAAAATAGATGTCACATTTCTAATTTCAGATTGCTGTTTATTTTCAGCTTTAAAATTTCCAAATCCTAATTCATACATGTAATTCCCCATAATACAATCTGAAAATAAAACAGGTTCACCAGGATCATACAGTTCTGTGACAGTATGTTTCATATATCTTTCTCTATTTATCTTTATCTGATTTGAATTTCCGTTCTTAGGTAACTATAATGTTGACCAGTCCGTGGCAAAGAATCCATTTAGTTGTTGAGACCAATCCCTACTTAAAAATAGCCCATATGCATCTGGAACATTTGCAACAACAATATCTATAATTTGATAAACCGAAGGGTTACAAGCAATCATGACTAAGACGTCTTTCATTTCTCCTACAACCTTTACATTTGTCCTGTCCAATTGAGTTATTTGAGAATTAGATGGAAGATATTTCCCATTCAATTTTTTGCATACTGATAAAGGCATCACATTGGAGGATGCTCCGGAGTCTACCATGCAATTATGAACATTCCTATTGAAAATTTCAAAGGTAAGTAAGAATGGAGGTGTGGTTGATTTAGAATTCTTACCTATAAGCAAAGCTTTGTCAGCCGTTGCTTTTCTTTTTTTGGTTGCTATTGAATCATTATTAGAATTGTTTGCAGCGACATTTTGTTTTGCATTAGGAATAATTGAACTCACTGCGGGATTTATAACATGATTGTTTGGCATTGGGTAGATTTGAAGAAGATCGTACATGCTGATGTTTGCACGAGTATTTTTTAAATCTTCAATTATATCATATTGTAAATCTAATTTAGGAGCATTTTGAATAGCCTAAGTAATTCTGTTTGATTGAGTCTGCTTGGCAGATTGAGTTTGTTTATTAGGTTGTGAATTATTGTTGTCATTATTTGTAGTAGAACTTGACGAAGCTCAAGGAGTGTTTGCAAATGCTCTACTACGAGTATTATAGGCATGTTGTCCTGTAGGTGGACTTTTACTCTCATATTCTTTCACAAGACTGTCCCAAAAATGACCGTTAACTTGTTGAGGTTCCTCTGATTCGTCATCATTTTTTGATTCCTCTTCTTCTTCGTTTTCAGTTATTTCTTGACTAGACATGGTTTCAGACAAAGATAAAACAGCTCAAATTGTATTAAAAATCTCTTCATTTGCTGCTATGTTAGGTGGTGTATTTTTATTACTTGCATTTGGGTTTTGCCTAAACTGATTTCTGAAATATCCCCTAGAAGGAGAAGCTTCAGAATTGGTTTTCTTTAACCCTACAACTTCATTGGTTAATGTTCGAATAGCATTTTGCAGCTGTTCTATGCCAAATGATTTGTCTTTATCTGAATTGAGTTTTTCAATCTTCCTACAAGGAAAAGTATCAGATTTTCCACTTCTATCTGGTTCATAGGACATAGAATCCTTCTCAAATTTAATGGCTTCCTCAAATGTTTCTACTAATGTTGTTTTCCCAGCTCTCTTAAAAAAATATCCCAGAGTATTTTGGTAAATTTGACGTATAATTTTCAATAATTATATCTTCGGGTGGGTGAGAAGCAATTGGAATTTTGTTCCTGTTATCCCTAAAGTTGGACCTAGACTACAGGATCCAAGCTTAAGGAAATCTTAGTTTGAATAATGTTCAAATTGAATGAAGCTGGTATTAAACCAGGGCAAAAAGATACTTACAGACACTAGGCTACTGTCACTTATTTGTACAATTATATACAGTTTAGGACTATTAAAATCAACATATTCACACACAATTTACAATGAACAAATCTGGTATATGACAGATGGGTAAATACAGGTATGTATAAGATAATCAGAGTATTTACGCAATAGTTGGTAGGAATGAGAGCTACAAGGAATTGAAACCAATTCTGTACAACATAAAAGAAATGACAAAGTCCAACATCAAGGTTTTATGATCCTGAATATGAAATGAAACTATTACTGTTTATGTAAAGGAAAGATAACTGTCAACTTACAACAAGAATCATGCATTGGAATGTGAGTGACCAAGTACACAAAATATTTATCAAAGAGACAGTTCATAAAGTACAACAACAAATCAACATCAAATTCATTCAAAAACTAAAACCTATGAATTGAAGTTGCAAGGATTTTATGAAATACAGAGGTATTTACAAGTGCTCCAACATATCTCCCAAAACAGCCAACCTCTTCTCCCTAGTTCGAGAGTTCCTTTTTTATCAAAAAAGATTCTATCTAAAACTAACAATAGATCCTATAAGTTTGGATTGACCTCCTTCAAAAGTGGGAATAATCCCTTACAAAATGATTTACATTACATGTGTCCTACAGATGTCACACATCATATTACAAATTCAAAATAAAACAACTTTCAAACCTCTACAAGCTTCTAGAAGCTTCAGCTAAAGTAGCCAAGTCATTGAGCACCTGGGAGCGCCTTTGAAGTCTTGCCAATTCCATGTCTTTGTCCTTTTCCTTTTCCTGGGCTTTGAAATGCTCAAGCTGCTGCTGCATAGCTCGCTTCTCCTTAAGGATATTTCTGGAAACCATCAAAAGCTTTTGAAACTCTGCCTCCTTTTCCTCCATGTCTTCTCTTAACCTTTTATTTGCTACCAGTAGCTTTTCATTAATATCCTGCAAATATTTGGTTTGTTATTTATAAGTCTGAAGGGATCTCTGACATTGACCAAGCTCTGAAGTAACATCTACATCTTCTTCTCTCATACCATCTTTTTCTTCAGACAGACTTTTTAATTTTGAACCTGCATCAAGTTTATTTTGTTCACCTGTACAAAATATTTTAGGTATGGCACCTGCCACTCCCTGCATGTCAATGAATTCTTCCATGTTCTCATAATGTTTTTCTTCTACTGTATTTATTGTCCCTTCACTGGCTGCATCTTCTATGACAACAACTTCTTTAGCACCTTCCTGTGTTATTTCCCCAATTTTAGTCCTTGGTTTATCTTTCTTAAACAATTGTTTGCAAATTGTCTTTTTAGATGCAATACTTTTAAATATATCACTTAACGTTTTTGTACCCTCTTGTATGCAGGGTGTTTCAGGGTTTACAGGCTCATTAACAACATTTATTGCTTTATCCTTATCATTCTGATTTACATCTGTAGGGTTTATTATCTGTTGATGGGCATCATCCATCATTTTCTTACCCTTTTCTTTAGGGTTTTCACTAAAACCCAGTTCTGCCAATAAAGAACTCCATGACCTTCCTTCTTTTTCCAACTGGGTTAAAACCAACAATTTAATTAATCCTTGATGATAGATTGATCTAGCTGTATGTGATGGGTGTTTTTGTATCTTAAAAATCATCTTTTGAAGACTCTTAAGAAGGTAGAAAGGGAGATTTAGTTGTATAACACCATGCATATGCAGTAAAAGCTTCAAATGACACTTTAACACTCGATCATACCTTCCATCGCAAGTAATGTAGTTTTGGACAACCTCCAAGGGTACTCTCCATGCTGGTTTCATCCTATTGACATGCACACCATTCTTCCAATCAACCTTTTCATTACCAAGGACTAGAAATTCACTGAAGTCTTCTTTGAATTCCTTTTGCTTGAACCACCTCTCACCTTCTGCTGGCACATTGATTGCTTCAGCAATGGAGTTTTCATTAACTCTCACAGTTAAACTCTGCAACTGGACTCTATCATCATCATAATGCTCAATGAAGGCCATTGTTAACTGAGAATGATATCCCTGTAACCTGTCACAGAAATTGAACCAACCTGATCTTTGGATCAATTTAGCATATCGTGGAAATTGTTTAATCCACTGTGTATTACTAGGCTCCAGTGTGCATATAAAAACTGTAGGCTTTTTCTTTGCAACCAGCTCTGGCTCATCATCTTCAATCTCCTTTGACATCTTGAAACCCTAGAATGATTTCAACTTAACCTGTGTAGAGAAATAAAACTTTATGTTTCAACAAACAGAAGTAGTTTTCTACATATGGCTCTGTGCTAACACCTGGAATGCGAATACAGCTCTTCTTGTGCTGGAGGTAAAACGTTGTAAACAACCAGAGTAACAAATATGATGAAATTTTGAATCAGACTGGTGATAAGTCTTACCCTTGTAGACCCTATGAAACCTTGAACAGAGTATTATCAAGAACAGAGTATTTCATACTATTGCTGCATGTTGAAGCAATACAATGTTGAAACTAGAAATGCAGGTAACAAATATATACCATACATTATAACCCTGCAATTACATGCTCTAGGGTTTTGCAAAACAACCCTAATTCTCTGAATATTCACAAAATGCTGCTCTTACCCAGGAAACTCTGTTAATCAAAAAGCCCTCAAAATGTATATTCTGTACAAGAGATTTTATAGTGCTGTAGAATCTTCACGCTGTAAATCGAACCCAGCACTGCGGCAAATGCAAATAAACAAATGGATATACTCCCATCTTAACCCTGCAAACTCTAAGGTTCGAACTCAAACCAAGATTTCCTGAACATGATATAACACAACTCGTGAAGGTGAGCAGTGAGCAAAACCAGCACTCTCATACTTCTTTTCAGCAGCCAAATAAAACACGAATTGGGGAAAACTGAGTATCTAGCTGTTTTTGCCACGATAACCCATCAGCATTCATTGCATGAACGGTTCCATTGTGAAAAGACACCACCTGTATCCTTTTATTATGCTACCGTATTGACTCATCATTCCATGGTAAAGAACATTAAATCATAAAAATGCCGAATGTTCATGCTCAAAACATATGTTCAATACTATGAGAAAGGTTTATCTTAATAAAAAATATCATAACATAAGCCATAAACCTTTCGAAAACACACCATATAATATATTATACCATCAAAACTCCATATGCTGCACGCTCTCAAATTGCTGCCAGTTTGGGAATATGCTGCCAGTTTGTAAAAATCTGCCATGTAAAACATAATCCTTTGCACATACATAGGTTTTTAGTTACTGAATAGAACTTTTAATGATTTAAGGTACCTAAGGGAAACATAAGGGCTAACAATCAATAATAAAACACAAAATAAAATGAAATTTAAAACAAGAAAAACCAATGTAAATCCTAAATTTGAAAAGACACACTAGGAACAACCCTAGAGATAACATCTGGCTCCGTCTGGGGACAAAGTTTCTTTTCAGAGACTTTGAGAACTTGCTGACCAGTGCCTTATCCATTGGGCTGGAGTCTTATTTGCAATCAATGATATATACAATGACTATGTACAGTGACACTTTGTCTTTTACACTGTGTAAAAAGGTTTTAAGAAGCGTCCATTGACTGGACCCATAATCTCTTCACCTCTCAAATTTTGCAAGACAAAGGTATTATTTCCCAGGATCTTCATAATGGAAAAATGTCCTATCCACAAGTTATCAAATTTTCTGTGCTTACCTTTTTCATCTTTTCTGGCATCCCTTCTGAGCACCAGATCACCAACTATAAACAAATCTTTTTTAACCCTTTTATCAAAACTGTCTTTCATTCTTTTCTGATGTTTCTCAGCTATATCCTTGATGGCTTCTCTTTCTTGCTGCAACTGCAC
>LPNX010757517.1:0-20364 GCA_001517045.1 Pseudotsuga menziesii | reverse complement strand
TCAAAATTAATGAACTTTCAACTTATGTTACAACAGTACAGTTACACATCCATGTTGCTAGACAATTACTAGTGCCTTACTTTGCTAATAGATTCTTGTCAATCCATGTTGCTAGAAAATTACTAGTGCCTTACTTTGCTAATAGCTTCTTGTCATTCTAGACTTGACTTTTGGTAATGAGACATCATGGGTTATCATGGTTCATACATGTTCTTCGCTCATACTGAACTTCTTATAAAAGTTTAATCATGCTTTGTACACTTTTTTCTTTCCTACAAAACTTTATCAAAGTTAATAAATGGAGCAATATTCTAAATATTGTTTGATCAAAATCTTCTTTCTACAACATCTCTCTTGTGGCAACAACTAGTGGCAATGTCGGGGACATTGCCACCTCGTGGCTCTTGTTATACTTATGTTCTAATATTAATCAATGTTCAATTATTTTTAATTTAAATCAATAAAATTTAATATATTTTTACATAAATATTAATTATAATTTTTTATAAAACAACACATTTAAAATTGAGATATAAATTATTTTATTAATTTTTAAATAAAAATAATAATTAAATAAAATACTAAAAATATCAATATATTTACCAAAAATGTCAAATCTAAATCTAAATTAAAATAAAGTTGTGAAAAAAAAACTAAATTAAACATAATGAGCACTCTAATTAAACATTTCACATACAGTTAATTACAATATTTCCTAATACATACTTTATAAAAAAAACTCATTTCCCATACATTTATTCCGTTGTTTTGTATACTCCATTATTTTATTCCAATATACATAATAAACAAATTTAATACAATGAGTATGAAAACTATAAGAAAATTACTTGTGTATATATAATCAAATGAACCATCCAAAAGAGGTTTTGACATAATGAACTACTGCTTCTAATTTTGATATATAAGGGGAAATATAAAAACTAAGACGTTCACAAAGTCCATCTTTTCATGGGAAAGACATAAAAGAGTAAAACAAAAAATACAATGTAAACCTAATACATTGGTAGAGATGAGAATGGCCATAATGAACTACTGCTTCTAAAATTTCGATATAAAAAGAGAAATATATATAAAACAATTCCCATGCATATAAAAAAAAGTTAACATGACTGCATTTGAGCTATTTCAATGCATTAAATTTAGGACGTTTTTTATTAAGAAAAAATCTGCCACCAACCAAAAATATCTCAGCCTAAACATGTGTTCTAGTACAGGGTTGAACTGATTTCTTCTATTTAATGTAACTGACAGTGGATTGACTTCTTCGACTTTCACGATTTCAATATATCGTGACTATCACTCAACGGTTAGTGTTAAATATCTGGTTCAATTCCTTTCTGCGTGAAGGTAATCCCATGCAACAGTTAAACAGTGAACATGAATTACTATTAATTCCATGCAACAGTTAACATGAAATATTCAGGTGACCATTTTTCTTTTTTTGTTTATATAACGGTGAGTTAAAGAAAGTTGAAGATAGATATCTGTTACATCCATTGAACACACAGATGCCAATAACACTGCATTCAACTGAGACAGGGAGCAGACTTCCACTTGTAGATGGGTGAGCAGTTTTAACTACACCGGTGGAGCATTCTACATTGATTATTATGAAGCATTCGAAGCTGCAGAATGCTCCAATGGCCGCAACTGCAGCTGCAATCGTGAACAGAGGCGTATAAAATAATTCACTAAAATATAATCTGTTAGTGCAATATGTACAGATATATACTTTGTGAACCATTTAATGACACTCAGTGGAACTTAATATGTTACAGGATCGTTAAGAGATCCCTGTGCAAATGCCAACAGCTATTAAATATTACTTAACCCAATGTAAATGGTAGTCTAGAGTGAGCCTCACTCTCATCTCCAAATAAAAAATATGATCATAGTGTATCAGTTCCAATTTCTAGAGTTTAAAATCTGCCCAATTCCAGTTTTAGCAAAGTCTACATAGGAAATAACTTTTATGTAAAAACTACTTAATATTACACATGAATATAGAGTATACTGTCACATTATATCAAGACTAAACACAGCTGCATCCCCACACTGAAAAGCTTATTTGGCAACAGTCCACAGCATGAAAATTTGTTAATAATTGTTGCCCTAATGATGTCCTCGATGGAAATGCGTATCACGATCTAAACTATCTGCGACAATGCCGGCACCATACTTTATAATTTAAAGCATGGCTTCCAATTAAGTAATCCTCCCATGAGCGTTTAACCTTTCTCAATAAATAACCCTAAGCAAAATTAGAACTTTATACCAGCTATTGGAATTCACTCCCTTTATGGAAAAAAAATGCTTATTGTAGTCTAAACTATCTGTGACAATGGCATCACCATCCTTCACATTAGAGCTACAACAAGCAAGGCTGGTCCTTTTTCTACAACCTAGAAGATGAAGAAGACGTTAAGAAATTTAAATTTCTAGGAAACTTCAGGAGAAGTTACAATAACCGTGATACTGTGGAATTGGTAATTCTGTTGAATTAGCAAGTCTCTGCATGACTCTTCTTTGGGGGAATGACCCTAGATTATGCCTGGTTTCTATCTTTCAACAAAAGAGCCCGTACAATGTCAATTATTTAGTAGTTGGGTGGTAACTTTCCCATGAAAACAACTCAGTTCGTGAATTGCTCAAACAAGTTTATTAAACCCTCTTCATCCCACCCCAGCCAAACCCCACCTCAGGTTTTGTAGACAATCTTCAATGCTCAGAACAAGAAAATTAAAAGCTCATTACCAAAGATGAGAGAGTCGTTAAGGCCGATAACTGGTTAAAAGTTTAATCCCAAACAAAAAAAGTAAAAACAAGTGCTATATTTTGTTTAACTTCAATAGCATACATACACATTCTTTACATTTAGACTTTAAAGGTGGTTTCCAACTGAATTGGCATAAAAATGAGTTTTTTAACTAATTTAAAATAGATTATTTTCCTCAAAAATGTTGTAAACAAGGACCCGATTGAAGATTATTCTTCTCTATTTCGTGCGTCCACTTACAATTTTTCTGGATGATGCAAGGCCAAACTGGACGCCTGTCAAAGTCGCCTGTGGTAACCACCCAGCGCCCAGCTTCTTCCATCGTGCCAATAAACGAAGTGACTGACTGCTTCACTCACTGGCCTTCCTTCCCTCTTCCTAGTCTGCAGGTAAAGAGCAAGCAATCAAATGGTCTTCCTCGTCCTTCTAAGTCTGTAGTTGAAAAGCAAGTAACCAAACAATGAAGCCAGCGGAATAGAAGAAGAATACAAATATCAAAATGGCAAATTCGTGCATGGGTTGCATGCAAAGTCGTGGCAGCACGAAGAAAACACTTCCAAAGAGATGCATGCAGATAGCCACACAGTCACTGCAAGCGCAGCTCCATGAACGAGGTTGTCAGAGTGGCTTAATAGAGGAAATTGCATTAAAATTTGTTTACGAGAGCTCGCCCCCGGCTACTGGGGCACAAAACCCTAGGCAAACGTCACTTGCACTGGACCAATAAACATACAGTTAAGTAACTTAAAAAAAAGAAATTAATACAACCCAAAATTAAACTATTAAAAAACTATAAAAAAGTTATTTGAAATCCTCAACTATCGGCTGCCCATCTAATTTTCTCAACAAACGATCACAAAAAGCAAATTAATACGCAGACTTCTTTGAAATCTTAGCTATCGCGAATCAACAATTCTAGGAAGAAACTATAAGGGCCGAACCATACCTGCTACAGCAACAGAATCGGGTTGAATAATTCTCCAAACAAATCAAATTTTCAAATTCCCATTGTCATGAGGCTCATATGACAGAATTTGATAACTATGGTTCACACTATCACGATTTGCTCACTCAAAAAGTTATAATATTAAAGTAATTATTTCGTTTAGTTTTTAAGTTTAGATTCAATTGCTGGACACCTTATGCGATATATTGAGACCTTTTTTCACAATAGTCTATCAAATAAGATTTATTTAATCGCTATTTTGATTCGATTTTGTAAGAGTGAAGATTATGAAAGTGCATTGGACTTATCACTATAATGTGGAGTGGACAATGTTGTGTTTGGAAAATCTGTCTACGCTATTCCTATTATATAGACAAACACGTTTCCATCTTCTTTTGGCGAATCATATATATCTTTGTCGGGGACATAATAAATGAACCTGCAGAGCTACCATCATGCGAATTTCCTAACCATGTATTAAGGTGTTGCATTGAATACTAATCAATGCTGCTGACGTTAGCCCGCCACCGGGTCTTGGGGCACAAAGTCCCACGCCTACATCACCTATATAAACCAATAAAAAGCAAGATAAATCAATAATTAAATAATTCCCAAAAAAATTTAATACAAAGTATAGCAAAAATTGTATGATTTTGTTAAAGTTGCAACAAATTACTTCAAATAATCGCCTTGAGCGATTCATATATATCCCCTCGAGCGAGGACATAATAAGCGATGGGAACATAATGTTCTCTAAATTATTTGCTTCCTGTTGGAATAGCTTTGGCTTCTTTAGAACATATGTTCTTTTATCTGCCAGGCTTGTGTTAATGAAAATTGTTTTCCTTAAAGTTCAGTGCAGTGGCAAGGAAATGATTATATGAATAGCTTGTTGAATCAACATGTGTTGCATATTGAGGAGCGCATTTCCAAGCTTGCGGATTGTTTCTACTTTTCCATCATTGTCAAGCAAACAGTGTTCTCTTATTTTTTTCAATGCAGATGTCATTGTGCGATGCCTTTTTATGATGTAAGAGCTACAGTATGTTGTTGTTGCATTGGCATCATGCATAAATTGTACATCTGTGTTTGCATGCCATAAAGACGGAATTTGTTTGGAAAAAGCATCGATCCATACATCGAAGGGGTCTCTTTTCAAAAGCAAAGCAGGGTGCAATAGCACTGTGCAGACCATGACAATGTATGTGTCTCTTGTTAGCTCAAGATCTAGATGAAACATATCAAAATACATGTTCTTAAGTATTTATTTTTCTCTAGAATTGAGAATAGTTTATTTTCCTTCTCAGTGGTCTAGTTGTCAACATTTTCCAAGGGATGCAAAATAGAAGTTTTGTCCATTGAAGGAAATTAACAATTAAATCTGCAACTAAAGCACCAATATTTTTTGCAAGTCTTTGTGTGATGGTGTGTTTGAATGTTATCCAATTCAGGTGTGAGAAGCAAAGAATCAAAGGACAAGTAGTTATCAACAAAGCTTGTTATTTGATCATCAAAAGATTGTCGATATACAGGGGCATTTTTATCGAGAGCAATGCGAGGAGGAACTAGGAGACTTCCTTGAAATTGTTGTTGGACTGATGCGAGGTGGAGTGGTATGAATGCTGCAGCGAATGGACAGTGAGATAAGAGGGACTACTGGATTGGAACGATGGGTGATTTACTATATCTGAAGCGGACTAGGAAGGTAGTGTTCAAGAGATAATTGTGTGATGTGGAGGGTGTCGTACGAACATGGAAATGGATAGGCTCAAAGCCATAATGAAAATGAGGGACCGAAGAGTTGGGATTTTGTGAGGATTGGAGGCTGTAACATGGGGTTGAGGAGTAGAGCAACGAAAAGTTGGGGAAAGTGTTGAAGGTGGCTAGACATGTTGAAGCGTCGAATATTATGGAAATGAAGCTATTGTGGCTGCTAAAATTGAAAAAAGTTGTTGCATAACTGAACTTTAATTGAAAGAGCAATGTCCCTAGCTTTGCGGTTTGAAGAAACGCGAAGAGTTGAGTAGAGGGGTGGTTAGAGTGAGAGTTGTTGTGTTGAATAGAAGGAAAATAAAAATAGTTGGTGGTTAGGATTTCTGCATAAGAGGTGCCGCAACTGGGGTGGGGTGAGGTGGAGAGAATGAAACAATAGTAGTGGTCATGTGAGTTGAAAAGAGGGAGGGCTACTATGGTTTTGGTTGACAACAGATATGGAGTGAAGGAATTGGGCAGTGGAAATTGGTGTGGATAGGAGTTGCATGGTGGAAAAATGTAATTACTCGCAGATATGTACTTGACTCTCAGCCGACTTTGTCAGAGGCTGTACAAGTCAAGATCTTGTCTGTTAATCTGACAAGAATGAAAAGTCCATGAGTAGGCAGCGTAATCCAGTCAAATTTATTTCTGAAGCTAAGTTGTTAGGTAGATAGTAATTACAGTCTTTAATGGCAAGTCAGTCGGCCCATGCTGTAGCAATCTTCAGGTTGCCTATAAATAGAAGATGCAAATTGTAAATCAGTTTACAGTCACACAGAGTCATATACAAACATTAGACAGTAGAGGAACTTAGGGTGAGAAAGAGCAGTCGAAGCTCAAGCTTCTGTGCATGTGATTTAGTCGAAGAGCTGAAGCTCTGTAGACCGACGAGTCTGGACCAACCAGTTTGTAATCGACAAGTTTGTAATACTTCGTATTTCCGCATAGTTAATATATGAAATAGTTTGTGGTTGAATGCATGATTATTTGGCCACACATATTTCTAGATTTAGTTCTGTAAATGTCTTTTACAATTACTGATAAGTGAAAGATCAAAGAACCCATAAAAATCTCACCACGTGAAAGTTCCAGGTTTTACGGCACATTGGTCGACTCAAGCCTTCCTACATATTTGGGCATATGTTTGTTATAAGTTATTTGGATTTGTAAATGTGTATATTTTACTTCATCTTACTCATAGGTGAAAATCATTTGTAATTTCTTAAGTCTTTAGACTAAGAAACATATTCTGCAGATTTCGACCAAAGTGAGTCGACTAGAGTGGTCGGTTGAGTTAGCCGACTAAAGCAACCGACTGGTCAAAGGTAAGTAGTGAGCCGACTAGTCGAAGACGTGAAGTGAGCCGACTAGTCTAAGACATGAAGTGAGCCGACTTGGTCGAAGTAAAAAGTGGTCGAGGTAAAAATCGGTCGGACAAGTAAGTCGAAGTAATTTTGTTCCAGTGAAGGACCGACTAAAATTTATAAACTTGTCTAGTCGGACATAGACAAGTTTCACCCAACTAGAAAAAAGGTAAAATGGTCGGCGTGAAAAGTGAAAATTAAAACTTAATATTGAATGAGCCCTAAACCCAAGTTTAGTCGGCTTGGTTTTGGCTATCTGGTATCAGAGCAAGGTTATATCATAGCAAGGTTTATATCAGCCCAAGATTTTAGGAAAGAAATCTTGTCTTAAAAAGTGGAAATTAATTTTCTAAGGAAAGTTAATTAAAAAAATTAAAAATGGAAGCTCATTACAACCTCCAAGTTTTACAAGAAAGAATTATGAATATTGGTCTTTAACAATGAAGGCTTTATTCAGAGGTCAAGATGTATGGGAGATAGTCCAGCATGGTTATGCAGAACCAGCAGACATGGTAGCATATAACAATCTCACACAGGCTGAGAAAGATGTCTTGAGAGAAGAGAGGAAGAAAGATGGAAAAGCTCTGTTTTTCATACATCAAGCTATGCATGAGAGCATACTCCCAAGAATAGCAGCAAAGACTAATGCTAAGGAAGCATGGGAAACATTGGAGACTGCTTATCAAGGTTTGAATAAGGTAAAGACATCCAAGCTGCAGATTCTGAGAAAATATTTTGAATCTTTGTCCATGAAAGATTCAGAGAATGTAGACACATTCTACACTAGAGTTGTTGGGTTGATAAACCAACTGAAATCTCATGGAGAACCCGTATCAGACCAAAGGGTTGTTGAAAAAATTCTCAGAAGTCTTCCCCCAAGATTTGAAAATTTGGTTGTGACCTTAGAGGAACACACAAACATGTGAACATTTACCATTGATGAGCTGCAAGCTTCACTCATCAATCATGAACATAGAATCAGCAGATCACATACATCATTGGAAGGTGCATTTGCAGCACAGTCATCCATAAGCCGTGGTAGAGGCAAGGGGAGAAACAACTTCAGAAGCAGAGGAAGAAGTTCTTCAAGAGGAGGACGAGGCAGAAGTCCTGCAAATGTCGGTGGCAGAGGAGATAACCAGAACCCAAGTCAGCCAAGTGGCCATAGGTTTGATAAATAAAAAATTCAATGTCATTACTATAAGAAGTTTGGTCATTATGCATATGAATCAGGAAGAAGCAATATGACCAAGGAAGACAAAGCCCAAGTCAGTCGACCAGCACCAACACCTCAACAGGTGCAATGTTAATGGCATCGACATCTCCACTTGAATGCAATGTTGTTCAAGAAAGTCCACATGACATATGGTACCTAGACTCAGGATGCAGCAACCATATGACTGGTAATTTAAATCTATTTTCCAGTCTAGACACTTCAGTTAAAACTGATGTTACACTTGGAAACAATGTCCAAGTTACTGTCTTAGGAAAAGGCACTGTTGATATTCTAACCAAACAGGGGGAGAGTAAGTATATCCCTGATATCTATCATGTCGAAGGTCTGAAACATAATCTGTTAAGCATTGGATAGTTGTTACAAAAAGGCTATAGAGTCTACATGGAAGATGAACACTGTGTGATCAAAGACAAGCGTCCAAGTGACCAGCTGATAGCAAAAGTGCTAATGACAAGCAACCGCTTGTTTCCATTGAGGATAGTTCTCGACATAAAAGGGAAGACAAAGACAGGAGCTGCATTCAAGGCAGAAAGTGAAGAAACAGTTGAGCCCCTCGACAAGAGAGAAAATTGCAGTGCTAATTTGCAAGCTGCATTTCAAACAGAAGTTCAGGATGAATCCTGGTTGTGGCATTTCAGATTTGGACATCTGAATTTTGGTGGGCTGAAGCTACTGCACACAAAGAATATGGTGAAGGGATTACCATTGATCGACAGACCAGAGAGGGTTTGTGAAGGCTGCATTTTTTGCAAGCAGCACAGAGAGACATTTCCAGTCGAAAAGTCCTATAAAGCACGCACACCACTTGAAATTGTGCACTCTAACATCTGTGGTCCAATGCAGACATCATCCATTGGTGACTGCAAGTATTTTCTAACCTTTATTGATGATTACTCAAGAAAGACATGGGTATATTTCTTGAAACACAAATCTGATGCATTTGGTTATTTTCAGCAGTTCAAGGCACTCGTGGAGAACCAGAGTGGTCACCGCATCAAGATCTTAAGGACCGACAGAGGAGGTGAATATGTTTCAAATGAATTTATGTATTTTTGCAAAACCCATGGCATACAGAAACAATTCACTGCACGGTATACACCTCAACAGAACGACATAGCCGAAAGAAAGAACAGAACCATCATGGAGATGGCACGCAGCATGTTGGTAGCCAAGCATTTGCCAAATGAGTATTGGGGTGAAGTAGTCGCAACTGCCATATACATTATGAACCGATCTCCGACAAAGAGTGTGAAGAACAAAGTTCCCCAAGAAGCATGAATAGGTATGAATCATAGTGTTTCCCATTTAAAATTTTTTGGTTGTGTTGCATATGCTCATATTCCAGATGAGCTGAGAAGGAAGCTAGACAAGAAGGGACAGAAATGTATTTTTGTCGGCTATTCAGAAGACACAAAAGCATACAAGTTGTATGACCTCGTCAAAAGGAAAGGGATAATTAGTCGGGATGTTCAATTTGTTGAGAATGAATTATGGGATGGAATCGTTGACATAAATGTCAAGATTGTGTCGAACGTCGACAATGATGATATGGAAGAGGAAGTGGTTCAAATACCACATGTAAGTCAACCAGTTGGAGCACCGTCGACTCCAATGACACCAAGACATGGTTCAGCACAAAGACCATTGACACAAGTAGCAGCTCAAGCTACACCGACAAGTACACCAAGAGGACAGCAGACTCCATCAAGGATTTCGTCGAGGTCGATATTGACAGAACCGGTGAAGACAAGAAGTCTGCGAGAGATATATGAAGATGGTACACCTAATTCATTCTCTCTGTTTGCATTATTTTCCCCTATATATGATCCACTAACATTTGAAGAAGTTGTTGAAGAAGAAGTATGGGAACAAGCCATGGATGAAGAAATAGAATGCAATGAGAAGAACCAGACATGGGAACTGGTCGATGTACCAACATACAAGGATGTAATTAGTGTCAAATGGATTTATAAGACAAAGCAAGATGTTGATGGGAATGTGCAAAAGCACAAGGAAAGAATGGTAGCAAGAGGGTTCACACAGCAACCCGGCATCGACTTCAATGAAACGTTTGCACCTGTTGCATGCATGGATACAGTTAGAACAGTTTTGGCCATTGCTGCACAAAACAAATGGCATGTTCATCAAATGGATGTCAAGTCGACATTCTTAAATGAATATCTAGAAGAGGAAGTATATGTGGAACAACCACAAGGGTATGAAGTTCCAGGTCAAGAGCACAAAGTGTATAGGCTGAAAAAGACATTATATGGTTTGAAGCAAGCTCCTAGAGCTTGGTATAGTCGGATTGATTCCCATCTCATTGAAAATGGCTTTCACAGAAATGAAAGTGAACCGACTTTGTACACCAAAGTCGATGAGCAAGGTAATATGTTAATTGTCTGCCTGTATGTAGATGATTTAATATTTACTGGTGATTATGGCATAGCAGATTTTAAAATAGTCATGGACAGTGAATTTGAAATGACAGATATGGGGCTTATGAAATTTTTTCTGGGCATTGAAGTTCAACGGTCTGAAAGTGGTATCTTTATATCACAGTCTAAGTATGCAAGTGAATTTTTAAAAAGGTTTAACATGTCTAACTGTAAGACAACCCCAACACCAGTAATAACAGGTTTAAAATTGAGCAAGGATGATGAAGGATCCACTGTAGATCCTACGTTGTTCAAAAGGCTTGTTGGCAGCCTTATGTATTTGACAGCAACACGACCAGACATTATGTATGGTGTAATTCTGATCTCAAGGTTCATGGAGTCACCAAAAGACTCACATTGGCAAGCAGGTAAAAGAATTCTGAGGTATGTAAGTGGCACAAAAGACCTTGGTATTATGTATTCAACCTCAGAAAATTTTAAGCTCATTGGTTACATTGACAGTGACAATGGAGGCAGCATAGATGACAGGAAAAGCACATCTGGGTACACATTTCATTTTGGTACAGGTGTTGTTTCATGGGCTTCAAAGAAACAACCCATAGTAACTCTATCTTCAGCTAAAGCAGAGTATGTTGCAGCAACAAGTGCTGCATGTCAAGCTGTCTGGATGAGGAGAGTCTTAAAAGACTTGTCACAGAACCATCAAGAACCGACAACAATTTTCTGTGACAACAATTCAGCCATAGCATTATCAAAGAATCATGTGTTTCACAAGAGAACCAAGCACATCGACACAAGGTTTCATTTTATAAGAGAGTTGGTGAACGACAAGGAAATTTGTTTGGATTTTTGCAGGTCTAAAGACCAACTTGCCAACATCTTCACAAAGCCATTGGCAAAGGACACATTCCAGTATCTGCGTAGTTATCTTGGAATGACAAGTTCTCCACAGTGAACTCTGTCATAAAAAGAGCATGTCTAAGCTTTGAAACATTTTGTAAATTTTGTTTTAAAAATCCCCATCTGCTCATAATTAAGGGGGAGTGTTGGAAAAATGTAATTACTCACAGATCTGTACTTGACTCTCAGCCGACTTTGTCAGAGGCTGTACAGGTCAAGATCTTGTCTGTCAGTCTGACAAGAATGAAAAGACCACGAGTAGGCAGCGTAATCCAGTCGAATTTATTTCTGAAGCTAAGTTGTTAGGTAGATAGTAATTACAGTCTTTAATGGCAAGTCAGTTGGCCCATGCTGTAGCAATCTTCAGGTTGCCTATAAATAGAAGATGCAAATTGTAAATCAGTTTACAGTCACACATAGTCATATACAGACATTAGACAGCAGAGGAACTCAGGGTGAGAAAGAGCAATCGAAGCTTAAGCTTCTGTGCATGTGAGATCGACGAGTCTGGACCGACCAGTTTGTAATACTTTGTATTTCCGCATAGTTAATATATGAAATAGTTTGTGGTTGAATGCATGATTATTTGGCTGCACATATTTCCAGATTTACTTCTGTAAATGTCTTTTACAATTACTGATAAGTGAAAGATCAAAGAACCCATAAAAATCTCACCGCGTGAAAGCTCCATGTTTTACGGCACATTGGTCGACTCAAGTCTTCCTACATATTTGGGCATATGTTTGTTATAAGTTATTTGGATTTGTAAATGTGTATATTTTACTTCATCTTACTCATAGGTGAAAAGCATTTGTAATTTCTTAAGTCTTTAGACTAAGAAACATATTCTGTAGATTTTGACCAAAGTGAGCCCACTAGAGTGGTCAGAGCCAACTAGAGTGGTCGGTTGAGTCAACCGACTAAAGCAACGGACTGGTCGAAGGTAAGTAGTGATCCCACTGGTCGAAGACATGAAGTGAGCCGACTTGGTCAAAGTAAAAAGTGGTCGAGGTAAAAACCGGTCAGACAAGTAAGTCGAAGTAATTTTGGTCGAGTGAAGGACCGACTAAAATTTATAAACTTGTCTAGTCGAACATAGACAAGTTTCACCCGACTAGAAAAAAGGTAAAATGGTCGGCATGAAAAGTGAAAATTAAAACTTAATATTGACTGAGCCCTAAACCCAAGTTTAGTCAGCTTGGTTTTGGCTATCATTGCACGGCCAGAGGATTTGAGGGCAAGGAGATGAAGAGATTGGAGAAAGACAAATGCTACCAATTGGCAGAGCGCTAAGGTATGGGAAGAGAGTAAAAGAGTTTGGAGGGAATATGGAGCCTCTAGTAACAACTACGGTTCGCAACTCGACCGGGCATGTGTGTTGTGTTGTCCAAGAGGTGGAGAGGAAGCAAGTTCTAGATCAGCGGTAAGGGAAATTGTATGAGACTGAGGGAAAATAAAAGGCAAATATGCAGATCAAAGCATCCGATCGAAAAGAAAGGGATACAACAAAGAAATAAAGATGTTGAAGGTTGGAAGAGTGAGGACAAAAGCTGGGGCTCCAAACCCTAAAAAATGTTGAAGGTTGGAAGCGTGTGAAGGAGGACAGAGGACGGAGAGATCGAGAGATGAATGTGGGTTGGGTAGGTGTGAGAAAGGGATAAAACCTGTGGTTAAGGGCGCAAGAGAAAACCTATGGTTTGCTGGCTAGGGTGAAAAACGAGGAGTGATGTTGGAGGAGACAAGGAACGGTTGTTAGGGTTTAGGATGACGAAGTGGAGGTGGAACTACGGTGGTGGAGTGGAGGCTTGAGTTAGAGTGCTGAGAGAAGTTTGTGTGGCAATGAGAAAGGGAACTGGGGGATCAAAGTGACTGAGGATATTTGTGGAGAGCTGACTAGGGACATGCAGGCCAATGAAAATTTGAATGAAAACAAATAAAAAGAAAATAAGGGAAAGTCACTAGGGTTTGGGGTTCCATGAATCAAAGAGATTGAGCTATATCACAGAGAACTACAAAGATTTTGGTATGGAATGCATTAAGAAAGGGTTGGAGGAAAATATGGCCAGGGTGTTTTGCAAAAAATGCGGATGGAACTAGATCTGTGAAATGGAAAAGAGGGTAGACAAAAAGCTGTTGAAAATGTTTAAATTGCTTGAAATGACAAAACTATGGAAACTAGATCTAGAAAAAGTAGACAATGAATTTGGGTTGTAGCTGGTTGTTATTCCGAATGCAGAAGATGACAAGAAATGCATGTTGAACTCCACCACTAGCTTGTTGGAGGAAGAAATGGTCGTGGAAATGGCCCGAACTGGATGAGATGTAGAAATAGGCTACACCTTGCCAGTTGGGTGGCTTTCTTAGACAAATGGAGCACCCCATTTTCATTCAGAGCGAATGAGCATGGACCCTGGAGTTGATATTTCTTGTTTTAATTCAATAGAAAATGGAAATGCCGCTTTGAAGAACACAAGAGAGAAACCCAGTCTCGTGTTGGGTGGACCCTCAGGAGTTCCTATGACATAGTTTCCCCTTTGTTGCTTCCTTTCTTCAGCTACTTTGAGAACCATCCTCTATAAGATATCAATAATGAGAGATCAAAGGCTGATAGGCGGCAACTACCTACATAGAACAAGTGAAATAGCAGCAAGGCTGCTTATACCTGCCTCTTAGAAATATTTTATTGTGATATTGTATATAGTTTAAAGCTAAAAGTTAAAGAAATTATGAAACATTCAAACTTGAAACAATGTATTACTTGTTGCCATGGTACTTATATTTCTATGTGAGATTATTTGTTGTTTATACGTTGTTGCATTACTTGTTACTTCTTGTAACTGTCATTGTTTATATTTCTATGTGTATATCAATTAATTAGTTATTAATTAAGTCCTTGAAATTAAAGATCCAAAATGAGTTTACTTGTCTTTGTGAATAGGAGAGCTTTTGTCACTACCAATAGTTGAGATAAGCAACATAGATGCCTAGTACTTGGCTCTTAAAAATAGTTTAATAAATATTATGTAAGAAATGGATATTGAATAACATTAACAATGTTGAATGCCTAATAAATACTTAACAATATAGATATTAAAATGGTAACAACAATTGGAGATTTTGAAAAATTTGAATTCCAATGTAAGCACCAACTATTACAATGAAACTTTCAAGAAGATAATTCTTTGAAAACATAGAATGTGTGGCATTGTTGTATATAAATATATGCTCATCTAATGAAAAATAATAATAAAAGGAAATATTTACAAGCGTTTATAAAAATAATGCATCTAAATCTTAACCCAATCTCAAAGAATTATCAAATTTTCTCATTTAAAAAAAAATTAATACATTATCAAATTTAAAATAAAACAATTATATTAATTTTAATACTTCTCATTCTAAAAAAATCTTACACTAAAATGTATTAATATATTATCAACTTTAAAATAAAACATTTATATTAATTTTACATAAGCCATACGCCATAATTAACTTAAATTTGCATTAATTTGGTGAATAAAAACTTAAATTTGCTTTCATATATTTAAAACTTAAATTTGCTTTCATTTGATACCTACTTTTTTGAATCAACCGATGATTCCACATAGATATCTTGACTTTAAACAAGAATATTCGGCACTCTAGATATTTGATATGACATTTAGTATTGAAAAATGGTTCACCTGGTAACTAAATTAGAACCGTCCATTTAATTTGATAAGGAAACGGAAATCAACATCAAAATCTCACAAGTGACAAATTAGACTATTCTTTTAATTCGTACAACTATTTTAAACCATGAGAATATCAAATTTTAGTACTAAATTATTATAAATCAAAGCAAACAATTAGTTTTTTTCGAATTATCTTAAACTTTATCTATCTATTAATTATTAAGGGAGATCCAATTTTTTTTAAAGGTTGTAAAAAATTTTATTTTTAAAATTTTCAAATATTCATAGAAAATTTACACCTAGTTTTAATTTTTAATTTTATTAGTCAACATGAATTTTTTAATTATTTTTATAGATTTATCTTAAACTTTATCTATTAAGTATGGAGAGATACAATTTTTGTAAGGTGTAAATTTTTTTAATCTTAATTTTTTTAAATATCTATAAAAAATTTACACAGTTTTAATTTTTGATTTTATTAAACAACATGATTTGTTTTTTTAATTATTATTTTTATTTTATGAATTAATGCTAATTTTTATTTTATTATTTTTTATTATTTTGTAAGTATAAAACACAAAGCGATTACTATATTTAAAATTTATAAAACAATAAATAAATCTATCCTTTACTTTACTAATTTTTTAAAATTAAAATTTAATTATGATTATTATTTTAAACTTTTTTGTTATTTGTAAAATTTATAATCGAACTCCTTTTCCATCATAAAAATGATAAATAAAATTAAAATATATTTTATCCACTGATTCCAACCCTAACTACTTATAATATAAGAGTTTTAAATCACTATTATTATTTAAAACAAGATTCTTGCATGGAAGAAGTAAAGTGAAAGCAACTCTCTTTGTTCATCGGATTTTCTCCGCGTTACCACGGCCTACTCCTCAAGCTTGACGAGTATTTAGCCAACACACCTGCTAAAATCGAGCCTTCAATTGGAATTGCTTCGGCTATTGCAACTATATCAAACAGTAGAGAATCTCCATCTGTTTTCATGTTTCCAGTGTTGAAGTTTCTCAAATTTAATCAGAAACGCAGAGTGAATAGCTCCTTTTCATTATTTTTGGATTAGCTGATCTTGGTATCCAGGCTCTCTTAGCTGAGTAGTAAAATAAAATGAGCAGTAATTTTTTTATGAAATTATTATTATTATTTTTTATTAGTCAAAACAATTAAACCCATAATATCTAGAACTTTATACACATTTATAACTCAAGAAGCTTACATATAATTTATAATATAAAGAAATATAAATATATATATAGTGGTTTCATCAAAAGAGGTCCTTATATTATATAACAAGGTATAGTTTTCTGAAGATTTAACTTAAAGACTTTTTTTGAGCATTCAACCACTTAAGCTACCTCATCAAACTATATAGAGATTTCTTATAAAAAATAATTAAATATAATACCGATTACCATAAAAGAAAACTTTACTTTCTTACATATCACTTTCGATTTTAAATTTTACAATAATTGTGATTATGTAAGATCAAGATTGTAAAAATATTATAAGCAATAATCCTTTTCATGATTACGATAGAGAAGATAAACAAAAAGACCTCAGTACGATACCATACCATATTAAAAATTGAAATAATTTACAATTCCAAAATAAAATGAAGTTTCAAACTACTATTTACAAATAAATTGACAAAATAAGATAAAGTTTCAAACTATAATTTACAAATTGAGAAGAGTACGTCTCTGTTTTTATAGCAGAAAATTTATCATGCCTTGCTTTTAAAAAACCCGTAAATTAGTTGTGTGCAGCGCTACAATACAATATTAACACGTCTTTCCCTCATGCGAAGGGCAGTGCGATATGGCTGTTGTTACAAGTAAGATAAATTATGCATTACCAGTCAGATAAGATTTACCGACAGATTCTCGGTTCCCTGACCCAACAATATTTAATATATAGAGTCAATTATGCAAGTTGTTCATTAATTAATCAACCGCTCTGTAATGAGATCGGAGATCGGAAACTGACAGACAGAGCAAGAACTGCCCATGAATTTTAACATTTGCTTTCTGGGAATCAAACTAACAAATAGAAACTTCTACATACATGTTAAACGGCCATTGAAATTAGTTTTCAGCTGTAGATTCCTCCACAAAGAAATCAGCAAGATTAACCATGTTAAAGAGCTCAATGAAATTATTTTCAGCTGTAGAATGCTATGTGAAATTATTTTCGGCCGTAGAACGCTGATCACTGTGGCTGAATGGAAATAATAATAATAAACACTGTGGAAGTAACGGACATACAGAAGTGGTAAATGAACAAATATGAGATCCCCCAATTACTCATGCTACAGGGGGAATGCAATTATCAGAAAACTATGTATAGTGATCAAGTCAATAGATAATTCCCTCTTGAAAAAGCCCTCGGCATTTGTACCAGTACTAGTACCAATACCAACCTCGGATGATGGTAAAATGTATGAATAATTGGGAGAAATTGTTGTTGTGAATCCTGAGGGCTTTGCAGGTTCAGCTAATTGAGAAGCTGCCCAATAGGCCGCAGCTGTGGAATAGTCAGGCTCTTCTTTTACTTGAAATATTGAGCCATTTCCTGCATGATGATTTCGATACGATATGAACTCATCCATGTCTGCTGAGAGCCCGTAGCTGAAATTGCCGGTATCTTCGTTCAACAATGTACTGAACTGATAATTGTTGCACCCAGATGTGGAATTGCTAGTACAGGTTTCCCAGAGTGCAGGCATTGAATTGCAGGCTTGATTAAGCTGGGCATCATTAGATATTGGGCGCTCCATGGGAGCTTCAGCTTTTACATTCATGGTTGTCGGAGCGTAGAAAGATGGGACCTCAGTGGGAATTATATCGATGCCCAGAGAACCAATATTGTCGGTTGTGCTGCAATCCCTCTCATTGCTTTCGATTCTCATAAGCATGTTTGTCAGTGTGGAATACTGATCTGCCTGACAGATTTCATAATAATGAGTGCTAAAACCGGCTGTTTTTTACTCAGCCGAACTCGATGCCGGGACGCTTCCCCTCCACTGGAGAAGCGTTTTATATGCAGTGCTGCCAGCGGATTGGTTAACGAAACAGAAATAATATATGCTTAGCCTTTGACTCAGCTGTTTGAATTATAAATAACATAATAATAAAATATAAGAAATGCTGATGTCATAGTTGCCATGTGTCAAGTGAAAACCAGATACCAAACTCCAAGGCTGATATCATATTTTATCCACCAATCAGCAGTTAACAAAAATAGCTTTTTAACAAAATTAAAAAACATATTTTACAAATCCCCAAGTCTTACTTTGCAAAACAGGTTTTGATTTTTTTAAACTGCCTCAAAAAGCACCAAGTAATAGCAAAGTCAAAGGTAAGTCAAATGTGATCGATTACAATATACCTGCCTCAGGCAGGTATAATAAAGGGCAGAGAGGTATGGCCAAGGCTAGAAGAATATGTGACGACTAGGGTTAAAAAACAAAAAACAAAAAAGTTGAAATGAATAATGATAAATAAACGACTAGGGTTAAAAAACAAAAAACAAAAGAGTTGAAATGAATAATGATAAATAAATAAAAGAAAAGCGGCAAGGATTGTAGGGAAGTTGGAAAAAAAATGGGCGACGGAATGAAAAGCAGAGGCGACAGAATGAAAAACAATTAGGGGTTTTTTGTTGGCTTATGTTGGAATAAGATGTAGATGGGGTTATGGAAATGTGGACCGCAAGAGCACAGACCAGATGGCTTTGTGAAGAGCCTCAAAGACTGACTCTGCCAATGCCATGTGATGAGTGACCGAGAGTGTAGAGAGATGGAAGCATGGGCAATCTGAAGGGAACGAGACCTTTATTTATTACTTGTATCCGTCCTTTTTGTAGGTTCCATTGAGTAAGTCTTAAGCAGTATGAACTAGCACTTGATACTTTGAGTTCAAGCCATAAGATGTGATAGCCAAAACCGAGCCCACTAAACTTGGGTTTAGCGCTCAGTCAATATTTAAAAGAAAATAATTTTCACTTTTTAACTCCAACCTGTTTTTACTGCGACCACCCTTTTTACTGCGACCAACTTTTTACTGCGACCAAGTTGATGCGATCAAATTTGGTGCGATCTGCGATCAAGTTGATGCGATCAAGTTTGGTGCCTCATGCTATCAACTTATCTGCGGTGCGATCAAGTTGATGCGATCAAGTTTGGTGCCTCATGCTATCAACTTATCTGCGGTGCGATCAAGTTGATGCGGCGGTCAAGTTGATGCGATCAACTTATGTGCCATCAAGTTGATGCGATCAACTTCTTTTGTGATCAAGTTGATGCCTGATGCGATCAACTTCCCTGCGATCAAGTTTGGTGCTTGATGCGACTAGATTGATAGAATATTATTCTTAGTCTAAAGACTTAAGAATTTTACAAATACTTTTCACCTGTGCGTAAGATGAAGTAAAATGACCACATTTACAAATCCAAATAACTTATGGAAAACATATGCCCAAATATGTAGGAATATTTGAGCCGAACAAAGTGCGGTAAAACCTGGAACTTTCACGCCGTGAGATTTTTATGGGTTCTTGTTCTTTTACTTATCAGTAAGAGTAAAAGAAATTTACAGAAGTAAATCTGGAAATATGAGCGGCTAAATAATCATGAATTCAACCACAAACTATTTCATATATTCAACTATGCGGAAATACAAAGTAATACAAACTTGTCTGTTACAAACTCGTCGGTTCACAGAGCTTCAGCTCTCCGACTAAATCAAGTGCACAGAAGCTTGAGCTTCAACTTCTCTTTCTCACCCGGAGTTCCTTTGTTCCTGTGTTCGTGTTCTCTTTCTGTCTGTTCATGTCTGTACTGTTCGTAAACTAAATTACAAAATGCTTCTTCTATTTATAGACAACCTGAAGATTGCTTCAGCATAAACCGACTTACTAGCCGACTTACTTTCCATTAAAAACTGCAATAACTGTCTACCTAACAACTTAGCTTCTGAAATAAATTCGACTCAGTTACGCTGCCTACTTGTTGACTTTTCCTTCTTGTCAGACTGACAGACAAGATCGTGGCTTCTACAGACTCTGACAGAGTCGGCTGGAGATCAAATACAGATATGCGAATTAATTACATTTTCCAACACTCCCCCTTAATTATGAGCAGATGGGGATTTTTTTATTTATTTATTTTTTTTTAAATAAAATTTACAAAATGTTACAGAGCTTAGACATGCTCTGTTTATGACAGAGTTCACTGTGGAGAACTTGTCATTCCAAGATAACTAC
>LPNX010757508.1:4524-32890 GCA_001517045.1 Pseudotsuga menziesii | reverse complement strand
GTTTCATGCGGTTTCTTTCTTGTTCAAGATGCCTCTTCAAAATACAGATGACCTCATCAAATGTCACTACATAGTCTTTCACTGCTGGAACTTTGAAACCATTGATAACATATTCCCTCGTTGTAGTAGAAGGATACTTATATAAGGCTTCAAAAGGAGACATTTTTGTCGATGTATGATACATACTAGTGTACCACCATTCAGCAAGGTGGAGCCAATGTACCCATTGACTTTGGAGGTCATTCAGGAAATTCCTAAGGTATCCTGCAAGGCATTTATTTACAACTTCAGTATATCCATCTTTCTGGGGATAGTAAGAGGTACTTATAGTTAATGAAGTCCCTACCTGGTGGAATAATTCCTTCCAAAATATGTTTGTAAATTTGGGGTCCTAGCCACTAACGATAACTTTGGGAAACCCATGGAGCTTAAATATATTCTTTACATAATTATCTGCGACTTGGATAGCCTTTTCTTTTGAAGAAATACTAATTAAGAGGATGCATTTTTTTAATTGGTCAATGGATACGAATATACTATCCTTTTCTTCTGACAGAGGAAGACCAGTGATAAAATCCATGGATAGCTCTGACCCTTTTTGGGATGGGATATGTAGGGGTTGGAGAATCCCAAGAGGAGCCACTGTTTCAAACTTCTCCCTTTGACAAGTATCACATTTAGCCACATATTTCAGGATATCGATCTTCATTTCTTTCCAAAAGAAGGACTGGAAGATATTATGGTGTGGTTTAAAGAATCCAACATTGTCGACTGTCAGAGAATCATGGTTCTGTTTTAACACCTGAATTTTGATTATTGATGAAATGGGTAAATATATCCTTTGTTTATATAATAATATGTATTTCTCTCATCAGAATTTAAAGTTTGTTTCCTTGTTGCTTTCAACTTCCTCATTTAGTTTCCTTGTCTTTGGGTCTTTTACATACTCAATTTGGACTTCTGAAATCCATTCAGGAATAACTAAGGAAATGGCTCATATTGAGGCATCACTTTCATGCTTCCTGATAAGAAGTCTACAATGATATTTTCCTTACCTTTTTATACAAAATGTCAAAATAAAAAACCTCGATTTTTCTCACCGATTTTTGTTCCATAACATAACAATGTAAAAAATTGCTTGAGCTCTCTTTTTATCATTTTCTCCATCTTGTTTGATGAGACAATTTGGGGAGGGAGAAAATTGATACCATAAAACTTGTACTTCCTCCTATTTTCATAAAATATTGTAAACTGTTCTTATAAATTTAATCCTACTGTCCCCAAAGCTTCCAACCATTAGGCACCTAAAACAATGTCAACCCCAATGATTGCCATAGCATCCATTAACGATATTAACTGGTAGTGTTTTATGGCTAGCTCAAATTTATGACATTTTACATTGCACTAGGTGGTTTTGTTCCCTAGTATTGACATTTGAAAGTTGGAGGTAGGTTAGATGTATATGTTTAATAGTTCTTCTACCCTGAATTCTATGAAGTTGTGTGTACTCCCACTATCAACCAAAACAGTCACTTTAGCATTCTTGATATAGCTAAACATTTTGAGTGTTTGGGGTTGAGATATACCCATCATTGTAGCTAATGATATTTTTCGGGTGATGATATCTTCCTCTGTGTTGGATTCATTACTACCTGATTCTATGTCATAACGTGATATGTCACCAACTTCTTCATTATTATTGTCATTGTTATCATTTTTTTTCGAACAAAAAGAAATTTTTTTTGCACACTTGTGTCTCGAACGCCAATTTAGGGGAATTACACTTGTGGCATGGATTGTCGTCCTTTCTCCTATTTTTTCTTAGGTTGGGTGGGATATATACTGATGAACGCTGTGATTTTTTTTTTTCTTCATTTAAATTTTTTTTTACGAGCTTGTTCCACATATTTGACATCTAAAAATTTTAAGTCATTTTGAATACTCTATTTCAACCCACCAATGGAAATTTTGCAAGATTTGTTCTTTAGTTATATTTTGGACACGAGTGGCTAGGACCAGTAGATTGCTAAAATATTCATCTATTGTTCCTTCTTCTTGTAAACGAGTGACCTTGTTGTAGATTTCAGCTTCTTCCATGTCTTGAAATAGTTTAAAGATTTTTTTCTTGAAGGTATCCTAGTCTCTCACAAGCCTTCTTCCTTTCATTGCTAAGACCCACCATAAGAAACAATCACAAGCAGTTTTATCCATGTACATTGCTGTAGCATTCATTTTGTTGGCGTCACCATATGTATTGTACATTTAAAAATATTTTTTTTATTTTGTTGATCCATTGAATACCGTATCGATTATTTTCATCATCAAATATTTGTAAATAGATCTTTACTTTGTGAACGACATTGTGGGTTGGGCCCGTATGTGAGTTATTGAATCCTTTAACTTGATCTTTTAGTGACTGAATTGCGAGCTTTAGGTCTTGTATTCATCTTGTTGAGCTCGAGATTTGTGAAAATTTTACCTTATAATATATTTTCTTAAATAGACTTGTAAAACACTTTAATATTTGTTAATCTAAAAATACGATTGATCGTTCGCTCTATAATTTAATCTTTTTCCTTTATATCATAAAACCCATTTTTAATTAGCGTAATGTTTGTCCTTCTTCTTTTTACTTTTTTTTTTAATTCTGTGGCTTGTTTATAAAACCACATGTGTTTTTAATAAAGCTAGTGTTTTTTTTTCTTCTTCTTTTATTGTCTTGCCTCTTCTTTTTGGTAAACCCTTAGATAATGGTTAAAAACCAAATAACATAAAGTGTAAATAATCTCCAAGGGACAAATTGCTCTAACACTACTTGTAAGGATAAAACCTTACATGTTGGAATCTTGGTATAATAAATATATATTTTGATAATTCAATGATGATTTTTACAAGAGAATGAGCGACATTAAATACTATGGAAGAGGCACATCAGAACGGTGTGTCTTTCTAATGCCGAAATTTGACTAATAATAATAACAACAAATATTATTTAAATAATTTAATTTACTAATTTTCTCTAGTTCTGTTACACCAACTATCAAACAAGATATGATCCCATGCTTTAATCCATCTTTTGGATCAACCTATCGCTCTAATACCATGTTCAAACATGGGGAGAGATGAAACAAATGAGTATCAAACCACGAAGGGTTGAACTGTTTATCTATTATTGTACAATAGTATATATATGTTAAATAATTGATGGTTCAAGCCAATATTGATCGCTAACTGATTATGAAACTAACTAAATGAATGCAACTAACATAGGTTAACTAACGTGATTACTACTCCTAACAATGATAGGCCACTTATTCAATTATTTAGACTTGTGATTAGAACTCTTCGAAGGACACAATTCTCGGCACTATCATTGATCATTTTCCCTAGATGATTTAACAAATAAACCAGAGTTCCTCGGATTTGGCACACAGAAGAACGGTTGTGAATTTATAATATTTGGCACAGTCATAGATAAGGATACATGCAAAGATGAGGGTTCACTCGGATTAAAAGGAAATAGAACTAAGTCACAGATGGAGAGGAGATCATGAAGGGAGATCCATACATAATAGTAATCCTAGGTATATTAAAAATGTCTAGTATACAAAGGTATAACTTAGGCACATAGAATAATAGAGGTAATATACAACTAATACTGAGTAATGATACAATTATTAGGAAACAAAGTAGCGAGACTACTCATTTATCAATCCCAGATGCTCAGGTCTCCACAAAATTAGCTATTAGTTATACCCATACGCACTACAGAATGGTAAGAAATAATACTCAGATTCAATCAAAATTAATGCATAAATACCATACAATAATACTTATACCAGGAAACAAATTCAACCATTAATGCATCAATACAGGAATTCTCCACCACTCATCTCCGGGTAGACATTTCCACCTTCCAGCTCATAGTGAAGTCTCAACTAGAAAGAGAGACCGATCTTTCAAACCTCTTTTTTGGTTTCTGTTTGGATTTATATTAGTTTTATGCCGAGAAAATACCTAAGCGAATAACCAAGTCGATCTAATATACCACAATATCTATAAATGTATGAGTTATACTTTTAAATAAATTATATATATGTATTTATGATGCATGCCTTTTGAGCAAAAAGAATAGGACATTTCAGTCGTGAGATACCAAACCCTATGACTGATTTTACCACCATGTCGGGTTAAGAGGGTGGTTTTGAGTATTACAAGTTGGCCTGTTAAATAAATAATTCTAGTAATGATAGTGTTTTATGTGGTATCATTTGAGAGGAGGCGATCCTCTAATTATTTTAATAAATATATGCTAAAACCACTCATACATTTAGAAAGAGGAGGTTTGGAATTATAAAGAGGAGGTTTGGTATTTCAATATAGAATTGACTTAATATTATAATTGCTTAATTATAATGGGCTAAATGAGATAAATGGTAGGTTATGTATTTAGTTATTGCTCTTAAAAGCGGAGTTATAAATAGTTTAAGAACTACTTGTGTGAAAAGTTAAATATAAAATGAGATGACTACTAAAGTGTTAGGTTATATATTTAGATATTGCTTGTGAAAGTGGAGGTATAAATCGTATAAGAACTAGTTGTGTGAAAAGTTAAATGTAACATTTAACTTCTATTAAATGTTAAAAGTTAAAGATAATATTAATTGAATAAGTTTCTCTTAAAGGATAGAAATCAAGTATTAAATTTACTTTAAGATCGTTAAGGTGCAAATTTAGTCAATTATAGATTTGCTTAAAGAACCAAGAATGTGACCTTTTAAGGATCAAAGTCTAATGACATGATTATCTCTATACATTTGTTCTAATTAAAAGATTATAGAAGTCTAGCAAGCTTATATGTGTAGTATTTTATAAACCTCACTTGGATGGTTAAAGTGAAGAGATTCTGAACTATTTTAGAAGGTAATGTTCATGTTTAAATGAACGCTTTAAAATAGAGCTAGTTGTAAATGGTCTATTTGAAAGAGAACTTGTGGAAAAAGGAAACAAAATTGCAGGAGATGTGTTGTACAAATTGTAACCATCCTTGTCGGATGAAATAATAAATTATTAACAATTTTGGTGAATGTAGACCCTGGTTAAGGGTGAACCACGTATATTGGTGTCCCTTTTTCCATTTATTTGTTAGATGTTTTACTTATGGAATTTGACACAAGAAGAAGAGTGTGTTTTATGAACATGAAGGTACATTTGGTTAATGATTGTAAGAATGGTCCGTGACCTTCAAATTGTTAAGATTCTTTTAAATGTATGTAACCTTATATTCTTTATAAGTTTGGGATGGTGAATAGTATGTATATATTCATATAAGTTTTCCTTTGATGACGTTTAAGATTAAGATGTTTAAGATGGTGTTGATTTTTCATTTGTGACCTCATATTATTAATCACACCCAATGGAACCAGAAGATGGTTGACAGTCAAAATGAATGAAATATTTATGTTATGCGTCCACCTTATGATTTTTCTTTAGTACTAACTTGTGACTGGTTAAACGATGAATGTTTTAAGAAATTGTTTTACCCCATTTCGCTACAATCACCATGTGCAAATTGGGAATGTTAGAATAATGAATTGAGATGAACAAAATATATAGAAAGGAAAGTCAAACTAGGTTAGGAGGTTATTCAAATTTCTCATACAATGCTTGGAGACTAGTAAGGATTAACAAGATCCAAATACCCTTAGTTATCCATGCACACTCACCTAGACTGAGTTTAACTCACCCAAAACACCTCAATCACTACTTTTGGCTAAGTAGTGTACACGCAATGCATTGTATATGCATGCAAATCGATAAAATCACACAACTGAGGTGCTTAGGGATTGTGACGGATAATTTAGAAATATATTAGTGGAACAGTTCTAGTCCTCATCCAATTCCAATCTTAGTTGTTTCTAAAATCAGGGAACATTTCCTCGAACCAAAGAATACACCCCCAACTCTAGGAATACATATTAGGGTTGAATAAGGTAATCAAATTGGATGAGGTTCATCCCACTAGAGTCATCAGGTGTTTAAGTTCTAGGTGGCTAGGTAGAGGGTTATTTTCTCTAAAACCCTCTCATAATCTTAACTAGCTGTTAAAAAACTAAAAAATTAAAAGTGGGACTTGGAAATTTGCAGCCATATTAGCAAACATAAAAATTCTTTGAAAACTAGGAAAGAGGGAGAAAACCACATGGGAAATTAAAAAACCCATAAAATAGAATTTTATAGATTTGAGAATCCTTCTCAAAAGATGCCTCCATTCCCAAAGTATCTCTCAACTAGGTTAACTAATTATAGATAAAGGGCTTTGCGTAGATCCTTGCAAAACTTTGTGAAATCCTCCTTTTCTTGAAGGGCATGTGATCCCATTCGCGAGATCCAAACACTTTGAAGTGTTTGAGGGGTGTTTCTTCACCACTCCTTGCTTCGAATGGAGGAAACCCCTTGAATATGTTTTGCAGAACTTGGTGAACTTTAGGAGCAAAGGTTTTAAATTTGTAGAAAGAGAAGGCATTGTGTAGGTCTTCTTCAATATGAAATTGATTTAGGAAAACTTATCCAATGGATAGAATAAATTTGTAGATCACCTATTCATCTAGGCCTAATAGGCCTATATAAGTGTCTTCCTCAACGGAGTAGTGGATCATGTATTTCCATACGTCCTCATTGTCCATACGTTACAAACTTTGGGTCCTCTTTCATATTTTGAATGTATGTGAGTATGTACTCATAGGACATTTGTTGTGAAGCTTCTGGGGCCTCCTTCAAGAATCCTAGATCTAGTATACCAATTATGTAGCAACTAAGTTTCTGGGATAATATATGAGATCCATTGTTGCAAATGAGCTTTCTAATGGTTGCAAATGATCTCTTTGATGGATACAAATGGCTCTATAATGGATAAAAATGAGATCTTTGATGGATGCAACCTTCAATAAGACAATATCTAGCATACCAACTATGTAGCGACTAAGTTAGGGAGACAAAGGATCCATTGCTTCAAATAAGCTCTCTAATGGATGAAAATGAGCTATTTGATGGCTACAAATGAGCTCTCTAAAATATTTAAACTGTATCTTTGATGGCTACAAAGCCCTTCTTTAACCTACAAAAGCTTGATATATAACAAAAAAATATAGAAAATATACTAATTTAGTACCCTTGTAGCTCTTATACCAGGTAAATATGAGAATAGAGACATAGGAACATAAACTAAAGAGATATAATGTGAAAATCAAATAAAAAATAACTATTCATGTAACAAATGAGATATCATAGAAACTTTGGAAGAGGAAATTATGGCCCAAAATTGCAAACTTCAATTGATTGGTAATGAAGAACAGAATTCTAACTCACAAAAAACTCATAAAACATGGGTTGATTGGTCCTTACTATTGTTGTTTGTGTGAAGGTGAGGATGAAACGACCAGCCATCTTATAAACTCCTGCATGTTCACCTCTTCAATTTGAGACATGGGGGAAGAAATCTTCCAAAAATATGATAGGATTCGATAGCATCCGGACAGAACAATCAGTGAATGGTCGAGCAACCCTTTCTCAAACTCCATTATGAATCATGTATGGGACCTGTTCCCCCATTTCGTGATATGGGAAGAATGGAGGGAAATAAATTTGAGGACATTTCAAGGAAAACAGAGCTCTTCCATTAAAGAATGGTAAGCCATTATGGCTAAATCTCGGAAAGCCATCTAGACAGAGGCCTGGAGTGATTCTGAATAGGAAGATACTGCTTTAGAGACAATCATACTCCAAAAATGGGGTCTGACACGCACAACACAAATGATGCCTAACAAGACCAGAAGGACCACATAAATACAAAGTGCTGACCAGTGGTTTCTTCCATCGAGGTGGCATTTAAAATTAACTTTGATGGTGCTTCAAAGGGAAATCTAGGCCCTACAGGATATTTATTTATCGTCAGGGATTGCAGCGGAGGGATAAGGGGCTTCATCTCAGGGTTCATTGGTTGGGAGACGAACAATGCAGCAGAAATTGAAGGCCTTCTCCAGGGTATATCCATGCTCAATTAAAATGGATGGTTTCCAAGTATCATCAAAGGCGACTTGAAAATGGTCATTCAAACGGCCATCAAACTCCAAAATGGCTCACAAAGCTTCAAAGTGGCTTGGTCATGGCATCTCCAAACAAGGGTTGAAACTTTGCAAGGAATTCTCTGTGAAGGAATGGAAACAAAGTTAAATCATGTCCGCCGTCAGGGAAACAAGATAGCTGACTAGTTGGAAAGATGGAGTATGGAGAACCGCCAAGGTGTCAAGGCTAGGGATTGGTGGGAGGTGACAGATGCAATGGTATGGACCAAGTGTGCAGCCTTTGTATCCCAATACATGCAGGGAAACCATGGTCGAAACCCATCAGTATAATGAGTGGGCCCAAATCCCACATAAGGGAATGTGGTTGAGACGGAGGAAAGCAAGTGGCCATGTGACGAACGTTTTGCTTTTAATTTCATATTCCTCCAAATTCACTTTTCCATCTTTTCATCGAAGCAAAAACATGAATGTGCATGGTGGTAAGCCGAGAGCCCTGTCTTGGAATTATGATAATCGTACCAAGGATGGTACTTGGGATATCATGCAGTACAATGAGGGAATGATTTTAGGGTATGGGAAATTATTATTTAGGAAGCTATGGATTTTAGATGTTTCCCATACCAAGTGTTTGAAGGCTGTTGTTTCCATCATCCATCTATTAAGAGTCAAGACGAGTTGTTGCGCTATGAATTCTTTGGGAGACCAAAGGAGGATGAGATCGGATAGTCACAAGGGTAAGGGTAAATGCATGGCAAACAAAGTGGAGAAAACGGGTCGGGGGACACGAGCTTATACCAAGACGTTGTGGGAGTCCCAAATATTCAAACTGGGTCTTCTTGAGGAAATCCAATAGCAGGTAAATGAGTTTGAGCAAAATCTATGGGCATAATTTGACAATGAGATCCCACAGCAAGAGCGCACAAGGTGGAGGACTAGATCCTCAACCTGGGACACTTTGTGGGTCGAACCTAGTTAGTACAAGAAAACTGTGGCATTGTTTTGGATCATGAAGAACCTCATTGGTCGGACTTCCTAGGATATGGATACGGAGGAAGTAAAGTTGGGGCAAATGGATCAATGGCATGCTGATGTCGAAAACAACCTCAAGCAGCTGAACTTCAAAGTGGACCTCCTCCTGAAGTGTAATGTCCCCAAAAATTCAAAATATTTTTTTTTTATTAGGCTAGTCAAAACTACCTATGCTGGACATTAATTGAACATTGTCAAATGTGTTGTACTCTAATTGTATTGATGTATTGTCATGAGATGTTCTTACATCCTACTTCCATATTTTTCGATGCGGTTATTACTATGTTACTTATGTTGTTGTGATGATAATTACTATTTGTACTATGGTTAATCATTGATGTGTAAGCTAGTTATTTGTTTACATAGTTCATTGTTTATAACATGTGCTTACTATCGTATACATGTTTCTAACTTAAATTTGTTCTTGGAAACAAAGGTGTGGAGTGGGGGGACTAGTTTTCCTTGTAACCACCTCAGAGGTAACAGTTTCTACTTGTCACATCAGGCTTACTTAGTTATGTCGAACTAATGCATTCAGGGTTTAGTTTATATGGATACGATTTGGGGCTTTAATTCCCATAGGAGTTGTTCCTGTGACCTCTATGCAATTATGTTGGTTTTAATGAATATGGTAAATGGTATTATGTTTGTTTGTAAATGATTCTGTAAATGTATTATTCTAGTTTTTAAATGATTACTGTAAACGATATTATGTTGGATTTTATTTATGTAGGGAATTTTGTTTAGGGTATACTATTTATTATATCACTCATAGATATCTAAAGGTTTTTATTTGCTATATTTGTAATGGATATTTTATGTGTATAATTGGTTTACTGTATTACGAATTCATGGTTGTAGATTATAGTAATAAATCGGGAACCATTAGATGGTCTCGATAATTAGTCTGTAGCTTTGATTTACGATAACATTTGATTTAATGAAGAATGATAAAGTTTATACAGACCCTGAGGGGTCTTGGTTGGTTTTTATCTTAGCTTTAATATTTGAAGTTATGATTACTTTTAAAGGTTTTTATAGTGTTGCTGAATTAGTATTACATTTCTGTTTTATACCAGATATAATATATACATAATGTATTCCTCACGTTCTATTTACTATATTTAGTTAATGGTAATTTATATTTAGGTTTTATTTGAAGCTTAGATATGAACTAGTCTTTTACTCCTAAACATGGCTCTGCTGACAATATGAAATATGTCACTAGAGTACATAGGTAAATGAACAGATAAGTAGTTATTGGAAATAAATACTAGGTTGTAGGAAAACAAGGTTTAAGCTGTAAAAGTCAATACAGAAGTAAAACTAAAAGTACAAAACCCTAGGTAAATATTTAAACGGGAATTAAATTATAGCCTAGGGTTTATAATGAAATGTAAACCCTAAAAGAATTTTGACAGCAAAATAAAGGTTCATAGGGTTAGAAATATAATATTAGCACTTGCATAATCTAGCCAACACTTAATCTAAATAATGAAATAGGAAGTCAAGAACCTTATACCTGAAAAATGGAGCTCTTTTAATGGCTAAAACCTGCACACTCAATTACCCAACATTAACAATTCATAGGCAGATCTGACCTCTGTATAGATGACAGAATCACTTGGGAACTACCATGTTCCACCCAACCATGGCCTAGAACCATTCATGGTTTCAATGAGGATCCCCCTAAGATGGTTCCAACATGCAAGCAGGTTAGAGCTCCTAAGTTAAGGCTTCCCTAACTGGTTTATCAGGTCTGGATCTATTCTCCTTTTTCCTCTTGGGAAAATGTTCTCCAAGAACTCTCTTGAGAATAATTAGGCAAAATAATGACTCCAAAAAGATGGAAGAGATCCCCAAGCCTCCCTTTGGCTTGGGACTTTATAGAAAAACATTTTAGTCAAAGGGGAAGTTAAATCAAGAATCATTTCATTTCTTGATTTAACCCTTTTTATTTAATTTAGTACTTTTAATATTTTAACTTACAAACTTTTAACTAGTTCCTAATTGGACTTTTATAGGTATTATAATATTTAATTATTATCTTAGTAATGATAGTAATAGATGTAACTTTTCCTTATTTCCAACATTATTAATATTATTACTATGTCTACTCTTTATACATACTTTGTATAAAATATATAATAATATATTATTTGGTAACATTTGTCTTAGGGTATCACATTGTGATCCCTCGACTTACGACACTTTCTTAATTAATTTCATGAGGTATATGGTTAGTTTTACTAGGCTAGGCAACTCTAAACATCCTTGCATGTTGGATTCCCCTGTATAACATGGTATCTCTTCAGTACTTGATGAGAATACAAAAATTCAAATTTTCATTTAATCACTTACAAATAAGTTAGTTGAGATCAATATTTTTCTCGATTCATTTCCACTTAGGATTCATTAATTATTTTCAGTAACTCCTAGTGCTTACCAGAGCCCATACTCAATGCTAAAAATAGGGAGTTACAAACTTAATGCAATTCTAGAGCTCCTCGCTCAACACTAATGCTAGCATGTACTTGTACGATACACCTAGGGATACAATGGCCAATGATTTGATGTTCTAGAGATTATTCTCAACATCAACATGGAAGGCTCTAGGGATTATGCCCAACACTTCCAAATTATCTTTTCATGTGTTCCAGAGCTTCACACTCAACACAAATGTCTCAAAACTCATGTTCTCCAGAGCTTCTTGCTCAAGACAAATATAAGTACTCATGTGGTCTAGAGCTTCTTGCTAAACACAAAACATCAATTTACCCATCTTCTCTAGAGCTCCTCTCTCAACACAAAACATCTCATCAATCATGTGCTTTAGGGTCCACGCCCAACACAAGCAGACAATATATATATATATCATATGCAATTGGATTACACCCAGTATATCAACAAATCATCATGCTCACATGTAGTGTGGTCTTTGACCCAGTATATCAAAAAAAAACATCAAGGTAAAATCATAATAAATGGGGCTCATACCCGTAAGTGTTAGGTCCAAAATTCGAGATATTGCATCCCTCCCTGCTTAGAAAAACATCGTCCTTGGTGTTCTAGGGACTCGGAATGAAATCATGAAACAAGGCGGGGTAAGGCTTTCTCATGGTGGCTTAATTCTCCCAAGAAGCCTCATCAGCTTCAAAGTGCTTCCATTGCACTTTCAACTAGACTACGGTGCACTTCCTGATTTGTACCTCTCTCTTGTCCAATATATGAAGAGTTTTAGGGGAATACTCCCCTTCAAGTTCCACTTGTAATAAGGACCAATCGATCACATGTTTAGTATCATAAACACATTTCTTTAATAATGACGCATGGAAAATATTATGGACTCTTATGTGCGCGGGTAATGCTAGTTCATATGCCACTGGCCCTCTCTTAGCCAGTATTTGAAAGGGTCCACAAATACTAGGTGCTAACTTACTGCACCTTCCCAAGGTCAACGAGCTTTGTTTTGCTTTTACTTTCAAGTAGACATGGTCGCCTATTTGATAATATTTATCTTTTCTTCTCTTATCCACGTAGATTTTATGATGATCTTGTGCTTCTTTAAGGTTCACCTAGATCTTGGTAACCAAATTTTCCAAGTCATTTAAAAAATTAGGCCCTAACATGAGACAATCCACCGGGCTATCCCAAGTAACCGATGTTCTACACTTCCATCCATAGAGTACCTCCAAGGGACTCATCTTGGCAGAAGTCTAGTAACCATTGTTATACGCAAACTCTACGAGATGCATGTAGTCTTCCCACTTGGTCAAGTTGTTCATGACATACATCCTAAGCATGTCCTCAACAATCGTGTTTACCCTTTCTATCTGCCCATTGGTCTGCGGGTGATAAGCAGTACTAAAGTTCAACTGCGTCTCTAATCCAAAGAATAAAGATCTCCAAAATTTTTCAGAAAAATTTGTATCTTGATCCAAGATGATTACCTTGAGTATCCTGTGCAATCTAAATATCTCCTTCAATAAGATATCGGTAATGTGTACTACCTTGTAGTTCAACTTCACTGGAATGAAGTGTGTTTCTTTTGACAATTTTTCAACTACTACAAAGATGGAATCATTTTGTTTCTTACTTTTTGGTATACCAGTGATAAAATCTATACTAATTACCTCCCACTTCCATTCTAAAATGGGTAGTGGCTGCAACAATCCCGAAGGATGTTGATGCTCAGCTTTGACCAGCTGACATTCCTGACATTTAGCGATAAACAACGCAATGTCGACCTTTAACTTAGGCAAAAAAAGTGTCTCTTAACTGCGGATATAATCTTTTGATATCCTGGATACCCCGAGTTGGGTGTCTAATGAAATTCCATGAGGATGCCAGACCGAATTTCCCCTCCTTCTAGAACATACAACCTCTCCTTAGACCATAGTAGTCCTATTTCGTCTACCTTGTACTCTTTTTGTTGTTGAAACATCCTGTCCTATTGGACTTTATTGAGGATTTCTAAATAGAAAGGGTCAACTCTGTTGATCGTTCTAATCCTATTGTGCAAATACAAATTGGTTTGACTTAAATTCACCTCATATATCATATGTGTTCATTGAATCAAAGGATCAGCAATCTTGTTCTCTTTTCCCTTAATATGCATTAGCTCGAAATGGTACTCGTTAAGGAAATCCAACCATATGGCTTGTCTAGCATTGGGATATGGTTGCTTGAATAAATACTTCAGACTCATATTCTCTATCTTCAGAAGGAATTTCCTTCCCATGAGGTAGTGCCTCCACATATTCAATGCGTGAATGATGGCAACTAACTCAATATCATTTGTGGGGTAATTCTGCTCATGTTCTTTTAACTTTCGTGATTCATAATAGATCGCATAATCGTTTTGCAAGAGAACTCATTTGAGCCCTTCCTTGATTGCATCTGTGCAAACAACGAATCCCCATCGGGATCCACAATTTGTGGTATCGGTGCGGTCGTCAAAAGCTGCTTAAGTGTTTGAAAACTTTCCTCACACTTGGTCGTCTATAAGAACTTTTTTTCTTTCTTCTGGAAAGCGGTCAAGGGAAAATCTATTCTCGTGAAGTTCTCAATAACTTCTAATAATATTCAGCTAATCCTGAAAAGGACCTAATGTTGGTGACACCAGTAGGGGTAGGCTAGTATTTTGTGGCCCTAATCTTTTTCAGGTCCACAACTATCAGTGTCTTGGAGATAATGTGGCCCAAGTACTCTAGCTGTGGTTTGTAAAAATCAAATTTACTAAACTTGGCGTATAGCTGGTGTTCTCATAACACCCATAGCACTATGCGAAGGTGTTCCTTGTGCTCCTCTTTACTCTTAGAGTAAACTAGGATGTCGTCTATAAAGATGAAAACAAATTTATCTAGATATTTACTGAATATACTATTAATCATACACATAAATTTCATAGGGTTCATTGGTCAACCTGAATGGCATTACTACAAACTCGTAGTGCCCATACCTTGTACAAAAGTTGGTTTTGTGAATATCCTCATCGCAAATCCATACCTGATGGTACCCGAATTGCAGGTCGATCTATGAAAATATCTTGGCTCCTCCTACTTGATCGAACAATTCATCGATCCTAGGGAGTGGGTAATGGTTCTTGATAGTCATTTTGTTAAGTTGACGGTAATCGATGCACATCTGCATCGTACCATCCTTATTCTTTACGAAAAGTATTGGTGGTCCCCAAGGGGACACACTTGGTCAAATATATCCTTTCTCTATCAACTCCTGCAACTGTAGTTTGAGTTCCACCAACTCTGGTGCACTCATGAATGTGGTAAGGGGATTTTGAAGCTAGAACTAATCCTAGTCTCAGTTCTATGGAAAAGTATAGGTCTCATTCGGAGGTAATCTAGGTATTTCCTCAAGGAATACGTCCTTGAATTCTATAAGAACTGGGAAGTCCTCTATGTGATGCTCTCTCTTAGCCTCTATGTCTCAGATATTTACTGCAAACAACTTACAGCCTTTTCTAATGCACTTCTTTGCTTGTAAGGCAGATATATGCCTTACCGAAACTTTCTTTGGTACACCTTGAATATTCACTTAATTTCATTGGCTATCTATACACAATATTGACTTGTGTAAGAAATCGAGCATGACATAGTGTTGTTCCAACCAGTCCATGCTGATAAGTATATCATATGATCCTAATGGTAGGATGTTCAGGTTTACTTTCGTAGGATAACCATTCAGGTTTATCTCACAGTCTTTAACTATTTCTGAAATTTTTTGTTTCGTACTTGTGGCTAATTGTACCAGCGAAGGCTTATCATGTTATTCTTTGCCTAGTTTACATACATATAAGTTTCCTCCTTACTCAAAAAACATTCACTGCATATGACGGGTTTTTCATAGATACATATAAGTGTTCAAGATCAATATTGAAATAAAATTGTTCAATATCTTACCTTCTATCTCAACCATGGTAGCCTGATGGTATGCCTGTCGGCCATCCAAGGCTGTATAAATCCACAGCGTTCCAACTATGTCCTCTACTATTGGTTCTTCTTGTAAGTTGTGCAAGACCCCATTGGTATGGTTCTTACAATCTCAGGCATAATGAGGTCTCCTGCATTTCCAACATTTGATCTGTAGCGGGGTAGCATTGTCTCCCCCAACTACTACTATCTTGTTAACATTTGGAGTTGGTAGATATGGCTTTGTACCTGATTTGTTGAAGTTCTTGATCACTGGAAAGTTGTTGTTTTGTTTCCTATACAGGGGTGGGTTAAAAACTGGTTTGTGGTTTTCAGAGAAGTTCTTAGACTTGTCTTTGTTTCTATTCATGTTCTCTTGCCTTAGATGTCCATGCGCATAGCAGATTCTAGCTTTGTGCAATGTGGTGTCCAAGGTTTTAGGCATGTCAAACTCAATTCTTTCCTAAAAGTTGGGAGGAATACATCCTAAAAACTGTTGTATCTTTACCTTTTCGTCCTTGATGTATGGTACATAATGTAGTAGATCTAGAAATCTGTTAATAAAAGAATCCATAGTCATAGATCCCATACGCAACTTGGGAAACTCTTTCACCTTTCTGTTGAAGAATATTTACGACATATACTTTTCTTGAAAGATCTTGGGGAATTCACTCCAGCGTATTTCTCTTACCTCATAATTCTTGGTATGTTTCAAGTCTCTCCACCATCTCGCTTATTTTCCATTTAAATTATCTATGGCTAGTCGAGCTTCCATTTCACTAGAGTAGTTATGAACTCGGAAATATTTTCTCATACCCAACAACCATTATTCAGCTTTCTTTCTCAAGTTCACCTCTCCTTCATAGGTTGGGGATATTATATTTCTCAACTCCCCCTGTAGATTGTCATCACTTCTTTGTTTCTTTATGCATGGAGAAAGAGAGTCCTCACTAGAAGGACTGTGATATTCTCCTTCTGGAGGTTCAGGGGTATGTTCCTCTTTTCCTTCTTCTCTTGGGTTGTCGGCCTATTTATGATAAGGTTCCTTATTGAATCTATTTGTGGAATGAGTGGGTTTTCCCTGCGGAATTCCTGTTGTCATATTTCTTAGCAATGCTTCATTGATTGCTTGTTGTTCCTTTCTTTCATTCAGATTGTCATCTCTAAAACTTTACAAGTCTGCTTGAAGACATTGCATGATTTTCATAATATCAGAATTCTGTTCCACCACCAATTCTGCTTCCTAGGTGGGGGTATCCAAATTCCCTTGTCGGCTATTATATTCTTCAGTGTTCATGATCTGAACTGTTCTTTAAAAATTCCTGAAATTACAAATTTTAATAACAAGAAAATTTTTGTTCATTAACAAAATTTTGAAACATACTTTATTTTCCTTGCAATGAATTTCTGGCATGCCCATTAGGTCTCTTAGTGTTGAAACTGGGCTCTGATACCACTTGTAATGTCCCCAAAAATTGAAAAGAATTTTTTTTTATTAGGCTAGTCAAAACTACCTATGTTGGACATTAATTGAACTTTGCGGAATATGTCGTACTCTGATTGTACTGTTGTATTGTCGTAGTTTGTCCTTACGTCCTGCTTCCATATTTCTCGATGTGGTTATTACTAGGTTGCTTACGTTGTCGTGATGTTAATTACTGTTTGTACTATGGTTAAGAATTGATGTGTAAGTTAGTTATTTGTTTACATACTTCATTGTTTATAACATGTGCTTACTGTCGTATACATGATTCTAACTTCACTTTGTTCTTGGAAACAAATGGGTGGAGTGGTGGGACTAGTTTCCCTTGTAACCACCTGAGAGGTAACAATTTATACTTGTCACATCAGGCTTACTTAGTTCTGTCGAACTAGTGCATTCTTGTCCCATTTGTGTGCAGGTGCACTTGGCGACAGAAAACTTGTTTATAATATTAATGGAAAGTGTTGATCGTTTTGGACACTAGCGCTCGCATTTGCATCTATATCCTAGTGACATTAACTGGTTGTTATTACTATTATTTACGAACGTTATAATAGTGGCGTGGTCACTTCAACACTTTTCATTTACGTGATACCAAGTTATTAATTATGTGGTAATTGTTTACTATGGTGTAAATGTGTATGACTTGCTCATAACCTATCATATTTTTACTATATGGTTTTAAAGTTTGTAAATGAGCTTGGTAAAAACCTTGGCTTAAATTATTCCATGGCATATTTCATATGCCATGTTCTTAGGGCGTAACCCTAAGTAAATCGATGCATAGTGGGGCTTATGCATATCACATGGATTTGGAAGAATATGGTAATATATCATGTTATGAACTATAGGAATTTGGGTTTGGAGGATGATAATGGGAACCAGGGTGGCACCTTTAATGTGCATTGGGAAAGGTGGCAGCCCAACTTAGGGCTTGACTCAACGGTTGGGTTTGGTCATTCCCAGCTTGGCCACTAGTACTCGGATCCTGCATAATAAGAAGGAATGAAATTCGATGGCTTGATAGGTATGTGACCGCTCTATGTTATTAGCATCATTTTTTGACTCAATTGGTTTAACAACGCATACTTCTCATGCTTCCTTTCTCTCTGTGTTTGCAGGTTGTAGAGTGTAGCAAAGAAATGGGATTTGTGGCTCATGGATAGCATTGTGGAAAAAGCCATACCCATTCAGGTAAGCCTGCTTTGTACAAGTGCAAACTTGTTCCCTCCTTTTTCTTAATGGTTACGATATAGATGATACTCGTCGTGGTTGTGAATGCTAGGTTCTGGTTTCTAATGGTTGTGTTTGGGATGGGGTTTGACTGTAATTTACGAGAGCTCTATGTTTCGTAAACTTGATAGGCTTGGGGTTTCGTTTATTGGGGTTTTTTATTTTCCTTTGGGCCTGAGCTTGAAATGTATGGGATTTATTTAAATGGGTGCTCTGTGTAACAAAAATGTCCCAGGTATCTTCTCGACAGGCTCTGTATAAATGTTTTTAAGTTTAATTTAATGGAAATGGGCAGCAAAGAGAGCGTGAGTAAACCCTCGAAAGGCTCTATGTATTTTTTTAAATGAATATTTTGTGTTATAATAATGGCAATGGGATGCACCATTGCTTTGCAATGGTGCAAGGCCGACAATAAACGACTTTGTAAACTATTTAATGATTTTATAAAGTCTAGGTTTATATATCTATATTGCGTCGATTTCAATGGTTGTTATTTATGAACGATTTCACATTCATTGCTTGTGTTGGTTATATTGAATTAAAATGGGTAACAACGTTAAGGCTTAGGGCCATGCCGTATGCCATTGGTGTTTCCCACCCTCCTAGTTGTGATAGTGTGTTTACTCTTTATGATTTTGTTGTGTAATATGGTTATTGGGGATGTACGTGGTGTAACCCTATGACTATCAGTCGTCACTCTGGGTAACGTTGAGAGGTTTATAATAAATGGTAATGTTGATTATTATAATGTAAAAGGCCGAGGACATAGATTACAACGTGAATGTTTTTATTTGGTTCTTTGGACCACGGTGTAGAGATTTTAAATGGATGCCTATGCATAAATAAAATAGCTTGGCTTTTGTAAAATATTAGTAGACCCTACAGGATTTGATCCTGGGATGTTTACTGCGATGAGGGTTTAGTTTATATGAATATGATTTGGGGCTTTAATGCCCACAGGAATCGTTCGTGTGACCTCTATGCAATTTTGTTGGTTTTAATAAATACTCTAAATGGTATTACGTTTGTTTGTAAATGATTATGTAAATGATATTATGTTAGTTTTTAAATGATTACTGTAAACAATATTATGTTGGATTTTATTTATGTAGGGACTTGTGTTTATGGTATACTATTTATAATATGATTCATAGATATTTAAGGGTTTTGATTTGTTATATTTGTAATGGATATTTTATGTGTATAATTGGTTTACTCTATTACGAATTCGTGGTTGTAGATGATAGCAATAAATAGGGAACCATTATATGGTCTTGATGCTTAGTCTGTAGCTTTGATTTATGAGAACATTTGATTTAATGAAGAATGATAAAGTTTATATAGACCCTGAGAGGTCTTGGTTGCTTTTTATCTTAGCTTTAATATTTGAAGTTATGATTACTATTAAAGCTGTTTATAGTGTTGCTGAACTAGTATTACATTTCTGTTTTATACCTGATATAATATATACATAATATATTCATGAGGTTCTATTTACTATATTTAGTTAATGGTAATTTATATTTAGGTTTTATTTGAAGCTTAGATCTGAACTAGTATTTTACTCCTAAACATGGCTCTGCTAACAATATGAAGTATGTCAGTAGAGTACATAGGTAAATGAATAGATAAGTACTTATTGGAAATAAATCATAGGTTGTAGGAAAACAAGGTTTAAGCTGTAAAAGACAATACAAAAGTAAAACTAAAAGTACAAAACCTTTGATAAATCTTTAAACAGGAATTAAATTACAGCCTAGGGTCTACAATGAAATGTAAACCCTAAAATAATTTTTATAGGAAAACAAAGGTACATAGGGTTAGAAATATAATATCAACACTTGCATAATCTATCCAGCACTTAATATAGATAATGAAATAGGCAGTCAAGAACCTCATACCTAAAAAGTGAAGCTCTTTTAATGGCTAAAACCTGCACACTCAATTACCCAACATTAACAATTCATAGGCAGATCTTACCTCTATATAGATGATTGAATCAGTTGGGAACTACCATGTTCCACCCAACCATGACTCGGAACCGTTCCTAGTTTCAATCTAGATCCCCCAGAGTTGGTTCCAACATGCAAGTGGGTTAGAGCTCCTAAGGTAAGGCTGCCCTAACTGGTATATTAGGTTTGGATCAATTCTCCTTTTTCCTCTTGGGAAAATGTTCTCTAAGAACTCTCTTGAGAATGATCAGGTAGAATAATGACTCCAAAAATATGGAAGATATCCCCAAGCCTCCCTTTGGCTTGGGACTTTATAGATATACTTCTTAGTCAAAGGGGTAGCTAAATCAAGAGTCATTTCTTTTCTTGATTTAACCCTTTTTATTTAATTTAGTACTTTTAATATTTTAACGTAGGAACTTTTAACTAGTTTCTAATTGGACTTTTATAGGTATTATAATATTTAATTTTTATCTTAGTAATAATAGTAATAGATGGAACTTTTCCTTCTTTCTTACATTACTAATATTATTACTATGTGCACTCTTTATACATACTCTGTATAAAATATATAATAATATATTATTTGGTAACATTTGTCTTAGGGTATCACATATTCTGATCAATAGACTTACGACACTTTATTCATTAAGGTCATCAGGTAGATGGTTAGGTCTACTAGGCTAGGCAACTCTAAACATCCTTGCATGTTGGATTCCCTCGTATAACATGGTAGTTCTTCAGTACTTGATGATAATACAGAAATTGAAAACTTCATTTAATCACTTATAAATAAGTCAGATGAGATGAATATTTTTCTCCAGTCGCTTTCACTCGGGAATCATTAATTCTTTTCAGTAACTCCTAGTGCTTACCAGAGCCCATACTCAATGCTAAAAAAGGGAGTTAGAAACTTAGTGCAATTCCAAAGCTCCTCGCTCAACACTAATGCTAGGATGTACTTGTATGATACACTTAGGGATACAATGGCCAAGGATTCGATGTTTCAGAGATTATGCTCAACATCAACATGGAAGGCTCCAGGTATTATGCCTAACACTTCAAAATTATCTTTTCACGTGTTCCAGAGCTTCGCGCTCAACACAAATGTCTCAAAACTCATGTTCTCCGAAGCTTCTCGCTCAAGACAAATATAAGTACTCATGTGGTATAGAGCTTCTTGCTCAACACAAAACATCAATTTACCCATCTTCTCTAGAGCTCCTCTCTCAACACAAAACATCTCATCAATCATGTGCTTCAGGGTCCATTCCCAACACAAACAAGCATATATATATCATCAATAATTGGCTTATGCCCAATATATAAAACAAATCATCATGTTCATATGTAGTGAGGTCTTTGACCCAATATATCAAAATAAAATATGAAGGTAACATCATAATCAATGGGGCTCATGCCCATAAGTGTTAGGTCCAAAATTCAAGATATTACATGAAGCAATTTTGTGTGTTGATCCCTCTAACGCCTAATGTGCAACAAGGAAATCGACCAGCAGACGAGGAACCCCACGCGGCTGGAAGGAGGGACAATCCATATGTCCTGCTCTAGGGATGGTGGATACGCATCTTTCTAGTATTATGCTTTTGGTGAATGTCAGCCTGGTGGCTTTGCCTTTTTTGGTTAAGTAGATATACTTTCAATAGATTGTAGTTTTTGCTCAGTTTATAGATAGGGGAAGTGGAAGAAAGAATGATATCCTTTTGTGTGTATGAATGTAAGGCAGATTCTGTGGGGATATTTTTCGGAAGTTCATGGGGATACACTTGGGCTGGGACAATCCATGTAAATCTCATAGTACTAGGATAACCCAAGTGTATTAATTGGATGACAAAAATAGTCATGTTTTGTAACTGTTTTCCATCTTTAATACAATGATCTCACTCTTACTTACAAAAAAAAACAGATGAGATATCATAGATCATTACACAAAAAATAGAAGCATATATGAAGAAATGAATGATAAATTTCATTCATTATAATGAATGGAAGTAAACAAAATATACAACAAGGGAATTTAAATTAGGTCAATAGGCTATTAGAATTTCTCATGTGGTTCTTAAAGACTAGTGAGGATTATATAGAGAAAATGACCCTTAGCTATCCATGCAGACTCACCTATACTGGGTTTAACTGGCCCAAGGATCCCCAATTAGTAGTTCTAACAAAGTGATGTACAAGAAACATACTCGATGTGAACATAAATCCCTAAAATATTTCAACTGGAGTGCTTTTCGTTTGTTAGGGATAATAATTTTTAGTTACGACCTATATTAGTGAAGTGCATATAGTCCTCATTTAATTCCAAGCTCAGTTACTCCTAAAATAAAGGAAAAATTCCTCAAATCATGGAATGCATCCCTAGTTATAGGAACCCATATCAAGGTTGACTCAAATGATCAATTAGGATGGGGTTTATCTCACTAGATCCATTAGGTGTCAAGATCTAGGTGTTTAGGAAGAGGTTTATTTTCTCTGACACTATAGTCCCATTTTTGGAAGTTGTTCTACTATCACTTCATAAATTATACATTTATGTATTTATTTTTTTTACAAATGTTAACATAGATCCATTAATTAACACCAGATATATGGAATTGCATTTCAGTAATTGCACCAAAGAGGCGCATTCTATAGCCCAGTAGGGAGAGATGCGTAATTCCTTTGGTGCTCATCCTAGAGATGATACATTTCCTTTATAATAATAAAACAATTGTTACAAAAAATAACATGTTGACTCAATTTAGATTTAATTTTTTTTTTTTGAAACACATATATAAGGCTACAAATTAAAACTATAAACATTTCGTTCACATTTTCTCAACATTTCCACTTTAAAAAAGGGGTTTGCATTTAGAGATATTTGATCCCTTTCGGTGCTTGGTAGATTATTTTTAAGATGGATCTTTGCTAGTATATATACATATCAAGCCTAATATATTAATGTGAGATATAAGGGTTTCATAGGGAGGCTTTTGAATCTTCACTCCAATAGGGAGAAGAACTCAACCCTGAATATGGGAGGAATAGTTATGCTTTTAGTGATATCAATAATCCATCTATATCTCTGTATCTACTATTTGGAACAATAAAGGAAAAAACTATGTGCATGTTAGGAAGAGGTTCTAGTTATCATGTATGGTACTTTAGCAAAACAATTATCATGTAGGTACTCGAGCAAAAAATTTAGTCTCTATACTTGCATATTGAAATGATGCAATTGTTTAGCTTAGCCTTGAATTATATTACTTTATAGAACAAAATAATAGTTTGGTATGGTTTGCCTACCACTACAGAAACTAGCGCAACCATAGACCCAAAGTTTATCCATATTTTTCCATATAAATTAGACTAAAAAGTGAAAACAAAAAATCCCCAAAAAGGGTTACACTATCAAAGTGTCCAAATCTAGGCCTCTTAATGGCATCCAATCGAATGTAGCTATAATAGTTTTCATCCAAATTGTTGGAATTAATTTATTACATGGCTCTATGAGTTTCGTGACATGGGTTAACCCCCTCTTATGGATCTTAAATTTGGATATTGTAGGGGATATTAATGCCTATAGATTTTGTTCTAATGACAGTCACTCTCTAACAATTTGTATCATAGTGGGTTCCTTTAGGAACAATTTAATCACTCGAAGGAAGATCCTTACTAACACTCATGGATTTTCAACTTGTCCCATGGCTTGATATAACAACCCTATTCGATGAGATAGATGATGAAACATGGAGCATAAGAATGAATGCATTTATAGGGGCATTGGAATATGATATTTGGAAAACAAATATTTTTAGTTACACTTCTCCAAAAACACTATCAAATACTGCATCTAAGAAAGAATAAAAAAGGAACAACAAAATGAAAATGGATGCCATCTTGGAAGGATTACCCATTTCTTTGAAAACAAATTGGGAAATCTTTTTCACACAAAGATATTTGGGTCGACATGAAAAATTCAACTTAGGAAAAACCGTCATGAGAGCTAATCAAGAAGAAGTTTCGTCCAATGGAGAAGTAGTTAAAAAAGGAAAAATTAACAATGGAACTTCAAATGAAGGTGAGAATTTTCATAGTGATGTATAATAATCCTTTAAAAAGTTAGATGAACTGACTACAAAACTAGACTGGGAAGGAAAGCTCGTCTCTACTTTTGTTGAGTTAAGAAAATAAAGAAGGAAAAAATAGCAGCTTAAGGGACAACTGTTGATATATGAAGGGACTCTAATTAGGAAATAATATAAAGTATTTATTGATATCATAAAGATACATATAGAAGGTTCTTGGAAATCTAACCAAATCCTGCTAGGTGAGCGGATTGAAAAAGAAAAAGTTCGTGAAGTTGAAAAATCTAAAATTAGTTCCTTAAAAGAAAATTTGGAGAACATAAGCATTACTCAAAACAAAAGTGTGTTTGTTGAACATGAAGGAAGATGTGAATAAAATGAGGAATTTGGATAAGAACTCTCAGATATTAGAAGAGACAATCAATCACCAAAAGAACAATTGTATAAGTCTTCAGAGGGTGGTCATAATTCAAGAAGAGAGATGGTACATAGATTTGACGAAACTAAAAATATCAACACTGCACAAAATACTTAGTTAGAGGAAGCAAGAAGAATTGAAGATGTTTTGACAGATAGGTTGAAAGGTAAGGAAAAGTCTTATGAGACTCTAGAGGCATAACTAGTTTCCTTAAGAAAGGATCTATAGAAAATGATCACTCATTTAAATATTTAAGAAAATTTTGGCAGCAACACCAAATTCTTGGATAAGATAATATTTTCATAGATTAGGTCTAGGGTATGGTCAACAATACCAAAATTTCTCTCAAAATTTCATTTAAGAGGGAAAACTAAAAGCCTAAAAGGGGGACCATCCAAAAATCATTCCCTAAAGACATCAAAGGAGAAGATCATCCTAGAAATAATACACCTCATAGAAGGTCTCTGATCTCCAAGTATCCAAATATCTTTCTTGGCTATTTTTATTGTCGTAATAATTTTAGTCATAAGGCTATAAATTTTAGAAATTATGGACGGAATGGTTAAGGAATAAAGGTATAAACATAGAACCCTACCATTTTGAATGTTTCAATTGTCACACCTATAAAGACATAGCATGACATTGCACAAGTAACACAACAAGACCTCCTACACAAGAACATGCAAAATCTTGTAAAGAGAGATATCGAGGGAAAATAAATAAATATCATGAGGACTTTGTACATAAATATGACCAAATTGTTCAAGTCAATGAAAGAAGAATACTAGAAGAAACTCCTGAATGAGAATGTGAATAAGCTTCTACTACACAATATGATAGCTTCTCGAACATCATAACAAATTTACAAATCAATGGTCCACCTCAAGTAGATATAAATGATGAATATAATACACGATGCATATTTTCATGACCAAATCCATAGCAGCAGTACTAATGTAAAATTATGATGGATGTAAAATACATAACAACAACAATGATGTGAGATAGCAATGATAAGTCAACAACAATAGGCAACGAACTCCTTAAATCTATTGTCCTACTTGAAATCAAAAATGATAGAAGAATTGAAGCATAAATTTGGAAGGAATTGGTCAAAGTCAACCAAGCCTTTCATCTATGATTAGGGAAGCAAATAATCATATCTAAATAAACAAAACATGAGGGTATTACCAATAGACTTTTAGAGGCATGTTGAAGTTACTTTGTGGGTGGATATTTGGGAAATATACGGCAACAAACACATCTAGCTTCAATAAGTAATACATGATTGTTTTTTGTAGGATATACAAAGTAAAAGAAGCTTTGGAAGCATGTTTAAGGCTCTTTTTGGAAGATGATTTAAGAACAATCCCATAGTTTGACTTGAAGGAAATTTTGGCATAAGAGTTCAAGGATGAATATGATAGCCTTGAAGGACTATTTGAAGACAATTTATGTAGTAACTAGAAGCATCCTTAAAAGAATGTTTGTAGATACTCTCAAATGGGGATATTTAATATAGAATTTGAAGGACCATGATTTAGTATTGGTTGACAAAGGATTCAACCAAAATGTTCAAAATTATTTATGAATACTAGTGTGGATATGAAGTATTAGAGTTCTACTAAAAGGTTTGAATAGGTGGCACTGTAAAGAACTTTCAAGCCTTGCATTCTTGACCATGTTGCATCCCCTTGAAGTTCACATGAAGGATTATCATTGACAAGGGGAGTTGAAGGAAGTTATTGACGCATCAAAGGACTCCTTGTCATTGTTGTCAAAGGGGGAGATAATGAACAATAAAATGATGTAGATGATAGAATTCATAATGATAGGGGGAGACAACATATTCACAAGGGGAGAAAGAAAGCGAGGTTGTTTTACAAAGTTGCCATCAATGACAAGGGGAATATTCTTGGATATTTAACTTGTTTGTTAATGATGTTAATATTACTAAGATGTAATATGAAAATGCCAAATTAGTAAAAGAAAGTACTATGAAGTCTAGAAGTGTAAAGGTGCCTATGAACTTGTGTATCCAAGAAGTAGATTCTTGTATGAAGGCTATCCAACAAGTGCCATAAAATAATTGTAGTGTCTAGAATTTCCTAGAGGATTGATTAGTATAGAAATAAACATTGTGATAAAATGTGATGATGACAAAGAAAGATGATGATATATGGAAGCAATATTGATACTATAACTACAAGATTTGGAAAAACCTGTAATAATTGTCAAGGTGTCATTAAATGTGTAATTGATCGATGAAGTATGCTAACAAACCTTGAGCTTGGTTGAAGGAGTGTTCATAATGTTTAATGATCATGTTGAAGAATTCTCTTGAAGTCCCCTAGAAGTTTTTTAGTATATAACCATGAAAAATGGAATGATATTTGGACTATTGGTTCCACATATGAGCATACGACCACCTTTCAAACATTGAACTTGGGTTATTATTGTGAACGGATTTTGATTGGGTCCACATACAATCCTCAAATTCGACCAAAAAAGGTTCTTGTGATGAATTTGGTCCACGATTAACAAATATATATATATATATATATATATATATATATATATATATATGATCATTTTTTCAAGTTGATACTAGCTACAACACCCTTGAGAGATATCAGCCTGCATATGAGAAAATCAGTCCACTTACTAACATTCATGGCCCTTTCTTAATTTCTAGATGTGATTGAAGATTCATTGTGGCATCATGCCAGAGTTTGTATTGGGTCCACATGAGATTGTTTGGAGCGATTGAGCTAACCCGATAGAATCTAATCCATTCTATTGGGACCCTATCTTATGGTTCATTTTAGTCCTCATAAGACTCCTCATGAAGATTTTATCTGACTCATAGGAAACCATTTGTTTGTTTAGGAATGCTTTGATGTGTATAAATAATAAGTCCATTCATTGGTGAGACGTAAGCTTTCTGGATTCAATTTTTGAGACATTTGTGTCTTATGGGTGTGACTGTAGGTGATGTAAAGAATGTGGAGTGAAGGCTGAAATGAAGAGCTAGGAAAATACCAACATATACACATAATGGGCTTCCATATAATTCAACAAGGGTAAATCATGATCGATTGAACATTTCCAACAATTGTATTGGTTTCATTGAAGTACCATGGTTTTTGTGAAGACAAATTTTGTTATATAATGGAGCTGCCAACACCAGCTGAGAATTGATTATGATCTTGACTTAAAGGGTTACAATAATGAGAACAAATAACCACATGGATTTAGACATTTTTGGCTTAAATGTATTTGTTGTGAAATGTTTGGAAAACTTGGAGCTATTTTATTAAAAATACAGAAGATGGAATGCTAAAGGGTAGACTAGACTGTTGCTACTAATAAAAACAAATTGGTACTAACTAGTGACTAGAGATCCAAGTTTGTTGTGATTGATTGAGGCATGATAGAGATTATGCATGTAAACTTAAGTTTTATTAACTACATATAAACAAGGAATTTCATGGTATAACATAGAATCTGGTATATATAAATATTGTGATGTTGCACCTCAATTTTCCATAATTATGTGTCATCATTAAATGTTGTAAATTACACCCGATTGTCATCGTAGGTGTTGCACTTGGTCACCATGTACCATTGAGGGTATTCATGTCATAT
>LPNX010757483.1:331116-444215 GCA_001517045.1 Pseudotsuga menziesii | reverse complement strand
ATATATATATATACACGCAAGGAGAAGGATTTTCTTGTTTGGGGTTTTGTCTTTCTACTTTTGATCATTTATATTGAGGAAGTTTTTGCTGGGTTTTCTTCCCCTAGAGGGTTTCCCAGGATAAATCAGTGTCTATCTTATGATTGTGTTTCTTTCAGTGATCCTGTATACGCTATTGTTTTCAAATTGAATTGAATACTAATGTTATATATCTTATCATATTTAATCTTAACATGTTATCAAAGCTAGCCTGAATAGGACAACATTCACAAGGTGACACTCTGTCTCTTCTCCCTCTAACAAGAAATTAGGGTTTTTGTCAAAGTTGGAATTTGGGAAATATGATTACATAGAAATTTACGCCTCCCTAGGGCGCATCTATTGCACCCTAGATCGAAATTTTTAAGTGGGTAGATCTCCAGGAAATTCAAACCCTAGTTTGACTTTGGACCAAAAAACCAGAAAACTGCAGAAACTACAGATCAGAATTTCACAAGTCAATTTTGAGAAGTGAAAATTTGGAATCTCCAGAAACCAAGTGTACTAGTCAATCAACCTCATTCAAGCACATCTCCTGGTAAGGTCATTTTTTCATTTTGAGAAATTTAATTTTTTGGTGACCTCCTGGATAAGATGGCCCCAAGCACTAAGCTTGAAGATAAGCTAGAAGGCATAGATAATTTTTGAGCATGGAAATATAGGATTGGTATCATTCTTAGAGAGAATGATCTTTCCAAATACATCAAGGAAGAGGTTGTAGAATGTGAAGAGGATGAAGCTAAGGATAAGCACAAGTAGGACTTAATTAGGGAAATGAGGATCATTGATGATTCTATCAAAGACCACTTGATTCCTCATAAGGAAACCCTGAAGGATTTGTATGATTCCATAGACAGAATGTATGCAGGAAGGAACATCAATACAAAGATTAATTTTAGAACTCAATTGAAGAGTACCAAAATGTTCCTAGGAGAATCCATCCAAGACTACTTCACAAGAGTCACCTAGTTCAAGGAGAAACTAGAAGCCATTGTAGACTCCCTTGATGAATAAGAGATAGTTATGACTACTCTAAATGGTCTAACTAGATCTTGGGATTCTTTCATCTAGACTATGTGTTCCATAAAGGAAAGCATGAAACTCAACATTGTATGGGAAGATTGCATTCAAGAGGAGGCTAGAGTAGCCAATATAGAAGCTATACTTAAAGAATATGATCAAGCCCTAGCCACCCATACCAAGAGAGGAATAATTCAATCTAAATTAAGGAAATACACAAGGATCCTCAACCTCCCAAGAAGTTCCAAAGGAAAAGAGGAAACAATCCAAGAAGAAACTACTCCAACTTTCAATGTTTCAATTGTGACAAAATCAAACACATTGCCAGAAATTGTCCATTGAAGAAATAAGAATACAAGAAGAGGAACAACAAAAAAATACATCATGAACACCTAGATGAAGATTAATGTGAAGAAGAAGAGGAAGAAGGACCTCAAAGAAAACATGTAAAATAAGAAGATGCAGAAGAGTATGTATTATTCTCTGCATTCCCTGGGTCTATGACACATGGAGAAGATACATGTATTATTGATAGTGGTGCTTCAAAGCACATGATGAGACAAAATAAAACTCTGAAGAAACTTGAAGAGAAGAACTCTCCTCAGAAGGTATCATTAGGAGATGACTATCAATACCCTATCGAAGGAATTGGTGAAGCAAGCTATAAACTTGATTATGGAACCCCCATGAAGATGAAGGAAGTGTTTTATGTACCAGGTTTGAAGAGGAACTTACTTTCTATATCAACATTAGATAGGAAAGGATATAGGGTTGCATTCATATATGGACAAGTACTTATGTGGTCCAAAGGAAAATCAATTGAATATGCAGTTGTCATTGGTGAAGAAGAAGGAGGGTTATATAAACTCAAGGGACATTAAGAAAAAACCCTTGTTCATGAGACCACTAGCCTAAGTGAATTATGGAAAATGAGATTTTCTCACATCAACTACAAAGCACTACCCCATGTGAGAAAAGCAGTGATGGGATTGCCAGTTTTGAAGATTGATCATGAAGGCATTTGTAAAGGATGTGCAAAAGGAAAGAATATCAAGAATCCATTTCCGAAGAGTGAGACAAAGACTAAAGGTATGCTATAATTAATCCATTCATATGTATGTGGTCCAATGGCCTCCACATATTTGAGTGGTTATGAATATTATGTTACATTTATTGATGACTATTCAAGAAATACATATTGGATATATTTCTTGAAAGCAAAGGATGAAGTATTTGGAAAATTCAAGGAATTCAAAGACTTGATAGAGAATCATTCAGAAAGAAGAATCAAGACACTTAGAACAGACAATGGTGGAGAATATATTTTAAAATATTTTGAAGCCTTTTGTAAATAATTTGGAATCAAGAGGGAAATAACTACTCCCTACAATCCTCAACAAAATGGTGTTGTAGAAAGAAAGAATATGACCATTATGGAAGCAGTGAAGAAAATGATACCTGCTCAAGATATTCCAATGTATTTATGGGATGAAGAAGCAAGGAAGACCATTTATGTACATAATAGATTATCCCTTAGTGCCCTTAGATTCAAGACTCAAGCATAAATGTTCATAGGAAAGAATCCTGAAGTGAGCCAGCTCAAGATATTTGGTTTCCCAGTATATGTTCACCTAACAAACGAAAAGAGAACCAAGTTGGACCCTTCCAGAAAGAAGGAAATATTTGCTGGATACTGTGAAGTCTCCAAATAGTTCATAATATACATTCTAGGGTTCCATCACATGGAGATTAGTAGAGATGTAACATTTGACGAAGAGGCAACTCTTAAGAGATCTGGAAAGTGCCAACATGAAGAAGTATATGAAGAAGATGTACCTCCCAAAAATGTAGAAGTTGCACCCTCCCTTGAAGATGAGTGACACCAGAAGACCATGATAAGTTAGAAACTCAAGAACCTCCTACTATGAATATGTCATGAAAGAGAAACCCTTCTTGGGAAAGAGAAATTATACAAGAACTAGAGAAGTATGGAGCTCTAGAAGCCTCCATAATAGTAAGCATTAAGCCAAATCCATTTTCCAGTTATGTGGATTTGATGTGTGATCTTTTAGATCAAGAACCTACCATTTATGAAGAAGCTATACATAATACATAATCGGTATAAGCAATGACGAAAGAATACCAATCAATAATGAAGAATGATGTTTGCGATATAGTTCCCAAACCAGAAGGAAAAAGTGTGGTATGCTCCAAGTGGATCTACAAGATAAAGCATGCAGCTGATGGAAGTGTTGAGAAATACAAGGGAAGGTTTGTGGCTAGAGGATTCTCTCAGAAAGAGGGAATTGATTATGAAGAGACATTTGAGCCAGTAGCAAGGTACACTTCCATTAGAACCATCATGGCACTTGCATCCATGATGAAGTGGAGTTTACACCAGATGGATGTGAAGACAACTTTCCATGAATGGTGTTATTGAGGAAGAAGTGTACACATAACAACCATAGGGATTTGAAGTTGAAGAGAGATAGACTCACGTACATGCAAGTTGAAGAAGGCTCTGTATGAATTGAAGAAATATCCTAGAGCTTGGTATGGAAGGATAGATAGATTTTTGATGAGCTTGGTATTTACCAAAAGTAAAGCTGACCCTAAACTTTAATTTAAGGTTATGGATGATGAACATGTCATATTATTGCCGTATGAGGATGATTTATTTCTGACGGGAAATGAGAAGCAAATTGTAGAGTGCAAGAAGAAGCTTGCAGAAGAATTTGAGATGAAATACCTTGGTTTGATGCACTATTTTCTAGGTCTGGAAGTATGGAGGAACCCAGAAGGAATATTTCTCAACCAGGGAAAGTCAGGGAAAGTATGTTGTTGAAATCCAAAAAATATTTGATATGTTGGAATGTAAAGCCATGGCCACACCCATGGATACCAACCTGAAGCTATTAGTTGATGAATTGTCAGAGTTAGTGGATGTGGCTCAGTACAAGCATATTATTTGGTCGTTGATGTATCTGACTAACACCAGACTAGATATATGCTTTGTTGTGAACACCTCGAGTAAGTATCTAGTTGAGCCTAGATGTGTTTACCTGGTAGCTGCAAAGCATGTGATGAGGTACTTGAAAGGTACGATAGACTTTAGTCTATACTATGCTGGATATATTGACTATAGATTGTATGGTTATATAGATGCAAATTGGGCTTGAAGTGTCTCAAACAGGAAGAACACCTGAGGTGGATGTTATTCTCTGGGATCCACCATGATACCATGGTTTAGAAGGAAGCAATCCAGTGTTTCTCTCAGCACAACTGGAGCAGAGTATATAGAAGTTTGTTCTGTTAGTTGTGAAGCCATATGGATTTGAAAATTGATTTTAGTCTATTTGACCTGGAGTTGGATACCATGGTGATTCTATGTGAAAATCATAGTTGTATAAAGATGAAAGAGAACCAAGTGTTCCATGACAAGACAAAGCACATAGAAATATGGTATTTTTACATACGGGAGATGGTATAGAAGGGAGTTATAAAGCTCCAGTATGTGATCCCTAATGAGGAATTTGTTGATGTGTTGACTAAGCCTTTTGTCTCGAGGAAAGTTTAAATACTTCCGTGACAAGCTTCGTGTGGTTCGAAAGGACCTTACTCGAAAGGGGGAGTAGTGATGATGATGTTGCAGTGGGATTGTATCATCCCTGGACATTATTCCTAAAGTGATCCACATATGTTTGTCTCTGTGATGTGGTTGGGATTGTATCATCCCTAGACATTAGTTCTAAAGTGATCCACATAAATTTGTCTCCGTGATGTGGTTGGGATTGTATCATCCCTGGAATTTAGTTGTAAAGTGATCCATAGAATTTTTGTCTCCGTGATGTGGCTGGGATTGTATCATCCCTGGACATTAGTCCTAAAGTAATCCATAGAATTTTGTCTCCATGATGTGGTTGGGATTGTATCATCCCTGGAAATTAGTTATAAAGTGATCCACAGTCTTTTTGTCTCCGTGATGTGGTTGGTATTTTATCATCCATAGACATTAGTCCTAAAGTGATCCACAGACTCTTGTCTCCATGATATGGTTGGGATTGTATCATCCTTGGACATTAGTTCTAAAGTGATCCACAGAATTTTGTCTCTGTGATATAGTTGGGATTGTATCATCCCTGGACATGAGTCCTAAAGTGATCCTAAAATTTTTGTCTGAGTGATGTGGTCAGGATTACATCATCCTTGGACTTATGTCCTAAAGTGAAAGGGATTGATCATCCCATAATTGGATAATGTGTGTTGCAAGTTATTTTGCTGTAGATGATGTTGTTGCTGATCGAAATATCAAGTGTTGCTGTAGAAAATCAAGTGATCGAGTTCTATAGAAGATGAAGATCAAAGATGAATACTCAGTGTTTTAGAAGATGATGCTCTAGTACTAGAGATATTGAAGATGTTCCAGTATTTGTTCCAGTTGCTGATGTTGTTGAAGAAAACTTCCAATGATTTATAGATGTATCACCTTGATGTTGTTGTTGATGCTCTCTCTCCTTGCTCCTACAGTTGATGCTACTGATTCTCTCTCTCCTTGCTCCTACAGTTCATGCTGCTGCTGCCAGTAGAATACCCTTCTTGTTAAAAGGGGGAGTGTTGAAATATTGTAACTTCGAAGAAAATTCTATTGTATTTTATTATTGTAATTTATTCAGAGATGCTTTATTCCTCTGTCGGGATGCTATTATTGTATTTGGTCATCATAGAGTCATGAGGTAAAACCTCCTTGTAAGTCAAGTCGATAGAACCCTCCAGAAAGTGATATTATATTGTTTTGAGTCTTCCTAAGTAAGCCGACCCAGTTAAGTTTATTGGGGCCGAACTAGTTAGGGAAAAACTCAAGTGGAAGACAAAGTATAAATAGGAGTGATGTGCTCCTCATTGTAGCACATTTCATTCCAGTCAGGTCAACACGTAAGATTTATGACATTGCATATATACTAATGAAGGAAATATTAAAGTTTTATGGATTGGTTAAAGAAATAATATCATATAGAGATTTGAAATTCACATTGAATTTCTGGAAGGGATTGTTCAAGGAGTTGGGAGCTCAACTCAGTTTCAACACAAAATATAATCCTCTAACAAATGGTTGGAAGGAGAGAGTAAATCAAGTGCTGGACAATATGTCAAGGATGTATGTGATGGATACATCATCAAAATGGGAAGATTACATGCATTTGGTTGAGTTTGTTTACAACAATGGTCATCATTCATCATTGGGTATGCATCCATATGAAGCCATGTATAGAAGGAAATGTAGGACTCCAGTAAGTTGGGAAAAATCGGTGAACAAAGTAGCGCTTGGACTAGAAATTCTCAAGGAAATGGAGCAGGAAATGGTTAATATTAGGTAGAATTTGAAAGTAACACAAGATACATATAAGAGCTATGCAAATTTGAAAAAATTGCATAGGGAATTTAAAGTTGGAGACCGTTTTTATTTGTGAGTTAAGCAAAAGAAGAGCCCCTTAAAGATTGAAATCTATGCCAAGTTGGCACCGAGATATTGTGGACCTTTTGAAGTCCTTGATAGAATAAGACCGGTTGCATATACGATTGCATTGCCTACAAATATGAAAGTTCATAATATTTTACATGTTTCTTTGCTTAAGTGATATATACATGATCCTAATTACAATTTGATTGGAATGTGATTCAGGTGGAACACAAGGGAGAGTTCTAATTGGTTATTATGTGTATCATAGGATGGAAGGAGACTATGCTATGAATTAAATCCCTCAACCAGGTAAAGGTGAAATGGAATAAATTTTGTCCCAGATGAAGCTACATGGGAGTTGGAAGATGCCATGGGGAAATCATACCCATTTTTGTTTAGTTTGAAGAGCACTCAGGGAAGTGTTGTTTCAATGGGGAGGGTAATGTAATTTCCCTAGTTTTGAACCTTGATATAAACTATGTAAATGATGTAATATCGTTAATAATTGTACGAAACATGGAAAGGAGATCAAGGAAAATGCCCTACCATGGATTCCATGAATTCATATTGTTAGTGAACCATGCATTGGTCAAGCTCAGTAACAATGTAAATATGATGTACATGTGCTTAAAATAATAAATAAATCCATAGATGACTATGCAAGACAACAAGAGCACGAGGAATGATTATCCTAAGGTTAGGGAGGGGCGTATTGAATCCTGAAGATAGTATATGGGATCCAAGTGTCGTAGAGAGGACATATGAGCCCATATATGTTAGTTTGACTCATGCATTCTAATAATTTAGTGCTTCCAAGATGAATGTAGTTGTGACAATTATTTTTATTGGGGAAAGGAAGGTGCGGGTTTGTGTTCCTTGTGACAAATAAATGCTAGTATCTTGTGTTAGTTTCCCTGCATCATCGAGAATGGGGATCACTTATTGGGTAAGTGATCATTTTCATTGGTGTCATCCTTAAATTACTTGTCATTTGGGGATGGCATAATGGGCTGTTAGTGAGTTTGTCATCTAGTTAATGAAGTTACATAGTCAAGTAACTCAGTCCTTTATGGGTGTATCTATCTATCCCCGTCTTTAAAGGAAGTCATATTCTGATTATTCTTCACTCATCCATCCATCGACCAATCTATCCAATTTTCTTTGAGGAGGAAGAGTTGATCCTTTCCTAAGAGGAAATGAATAGTGATAGCGTGGAGAGTGGACTTAAGTTCTGGTTCATGGTCATGACTATGAGTCGAAGAGGTAACTAGAGAATGCAATTGTTGTGCATTCTTCTATGGATCTAGGTAGTAGAGTGATATCAAATTACCTAGTTATTATATTGAGTCTAAGCATGTTGAGTTTGTGTCAAATACCTGTGTGATAGAGTTTGTTCCCAAAAGTTTCTTAATAAGTCTCAACAAAGTGGTAATAGAGTGGTGAAGCATTGTGAATCCTTTGTCACACGCACCTAAGAAGAGTTGTTCCCTTTATGTTGAGTCATCCTGAGTGCGCGAGTCTGTGAGTTTGGTTCTAATAGAGTGGTCTATTGGACAATAATTGAAGTGATTTCCTTGGAACCATTAGTTATGCACAACCAAAGTTTGTAAGCCATGGGAAAACAGATCGTGTATGTTGATGATCCAAGGTTTGGGTGGCGTTTCTATGTACACAATGGTATAGCACCTGGAGTAAGGTGACAACTGAGGGAATATTGAGTGTTGAAGGGATATATTCTTGGTGTTGTGTGGGGTGGGTATTGTGGACCCAAATATAGACAAGTATGTGTAAGGTGTTTATGGTTCCTAGTTGATTTGTTGTGATCCCTAAGATGTGGATAAAGTGTTGAACGCCTCGTGGATTGAGATCCAATAGAGTTTGCACAAAACCCTGATACAATAACGGGGTTTGAGTGATCTTTCCACGCACACATTAGAATCACATATCTGTGGTGTTGTGTGGGGAAGATATTGTGGATCCCGAACTAACCAATTCTTCATGAGATATATTGATAATATTGAGTACTCAAGTGGTATAGAGTGCGGGTCTAGATAAGATACTAGTGAAGACTGAGACCTCTTGGTGGAATAACAGGGCTTGTGTGGTATTTCTACACACACACTAGTATAACACCTAGAAGAAGGTGATGCCCAAGGGACCATTGAGCGGTGAAGATATACCTTATTGGCGTTCTATGGGACGAGGTATTATGGATTAACACTTCCCCTCTAGTACATGGAAATCCTGTTGACCCAACAGAGGTTGGATTTGCTTGAGAATTGAATCTGTATGACTATAACAACTTGTTAAACTAGTGGAGGATGCCTTGGATCTAACCTTGTGCCTATTTGATTGTGGGAGAGAGTTGTGGATATTTCCCCTTTCCTTAAGGTAATCATTCCCAACGTGGGGGTGGCCTCTTATCATAAAGAGTATATGTCATGATAGAGTGCCTACGATTGGGTGGAACATTTCTCTTGTGTAGTTGGTTGCTCAGAGAAGCTTCATTCAAGATAAGTGTTATGTAATATTTTATTGTTGTTATTCGTTTCAATTGTATGAATGATGAGATGCATGCAATATAAATGATTATGAATGTGAATGGCTTGCATATAGGTGATTTTATGTATGCAAAGTCCCATTACATATATAGTTCTAACTCTATAGGTAGCCAGTGAGCTGGAATTGCAATCCAAGTTGCCACATGATGGCTATGTTGCACGATGGTAGACACGTAGTGGTTAGAATCAGTCTTGTAGTGACTCATGCAGCGGTTAAACTATATGTGCAATATTCGTTCATGCCCTAAGATGTTATGAACGTATTGTGACATGAGAATATGCGGTGCATACTGTTTCACAACAAAATGTCTACGTATTAGATAGTAATGTCTTGGTATTAGAAGTAGGAAGAAAGATAAAGATTTCTCGTGGTCACAATAGGCCACAAAAGCCGTTGGGGAAATGGACCCTTCTTATTCCAAAAGTATGATTGTAAATATTCAATAATGGTAGACCTATAATGATATGTTAAGGAGCTTATAGATTATGCAATTGAAGGCAAAGCCAATCATAACTCAAAATTTCTCCAAATGTTGGATCAACTTGACAATAAATATGACAATAAGACAGATCATCTTGACACAAATATAATGGCATTATTAATGCAATAAGGGGATCAAAGAATATAGTGATGGCATTTAGGAAGTGGATGTAGAGACCAAGGTAGTTAAGGTAAGGAAAGGTAACAATAGGGAGGTGGACAAAAGAGGAAAAAAACAAAGGTGTTGTTTAGGCACTATGATTCAAAGGAACAATCTCTACTTTGAAAGATGAAGCCACTTCACCAACCTTCATAAACATGGAGGAGGACTCTAACTTCTAATCCCTAGTGTGCCTAGGTTATTTATTTTTATTTTTTCAAGTTAGCTCTTATAGATTTAGACCCAATAAGGTCTTGGTCATCTAGTTTTGGGCTTGAGCTATATGACTTAATCTCTAGTTGGTTGTTAGCGAGTAGATCTCCAATGAGAAAAAGACAAACCTTGATATAATCGATGTTACTTTTTTATAACAACATCTATGTTCCCTCTATGACAACATGTAGCTAGAATGTATGTATTTTTTTGTATATATAAATATATAGGTACTTGAATCACAAACAAAATATGGAAAAAATCAACATCAACAAAAAATTATTGACGATATTGAACTCGGGACATTAACAAAAAAATCAACAAATTGTGACAAGCATTCAAAAATACATTTTTCAATTTTAAACAAATATAAAGTAACAACCACGTCAAAAAATTGCATTATCACATGAATACAAAAAAGGATAATATATAGGATGCCAAATGATACAACAAACATCAACTGTTAATGTTGAAAATTTATCGTTAGCTAGTCAAGAATCAAAATTGAATACACAATTACATCAAATATACAATAAATGTATTTCATCATCATGAGTCATCTACAATGATTAATAGAAATACTATCTATCAATTCCCTCCACAGCTTTGATGGGAAAAAGTAATGGCTTGTTCTTTAGTAGAATACAATCTTATGATGGAGGATGGATGGCCACTGGTGGGTGTTTCACACTGTGTATGTGGTGGTGTTGTAAAATTAGCCTCCTCACTCCTAGCTTACTCCTCCAACAATTTTAGGTCATCCTCCACTATCCCATGCTCCTACTCCTCCTCTTGTAACCACTCAAGAGCCTTATCCATAACAAATTTATTGGTCTCCACCATCCACTCATACATGATGCTAATGTTATTCAATGAAATTATATCAATGTCAATGGGCCTCTTAATCTAATTCAATCACAACTTAAGATTGTAGTGGATGTAAGTCATATCATTAAGACATTGATAATCAAAACTGTAAAAGGAACATGACAAATTTAATGAGACTTGAGAATCATACAAATGTCAAATCAATCCCCTAGAGAATATGAAAATGATGGATAAAATTCAATACCTACTCCAGAAAAGTATATTTGATGCCAATGAAAATGATTATTTGGCCCTCCAAAGATTGATAGTAGACATTAATGAACTCTTTTGTTCTCAATTCTGCACTATGTAGAGAAAATTGAGTTAAAAAATAAAAGTTTGATCTTGTAAGGGCATTTTTTCACAACCTCAACGGTTTTTATGGTATCGAGGGACATTTTTTTTTAATTGTGATGTTTTAAACATCACAATATCATGATTTTTCTTGAAAACATAATAATTTTTCAGCTTGGACATTGTGAAAAAAATGCCATATTGATGATGTTTGCAACACTTATTGCAATCTTTATTAGTTGTATTAACTTGTTCAAGCTATTCCCATAGTCATAAATTTTGACTCTAGATTTTGTTGCAAAGCACATATATATTTTGTTAGTGACATCTATTTGCATACTCATTACACTATACATACTTTTGTAAAAAGTTTATAGGTGTTAATATATTGTTAAAAGCCATGGTTTTGTCCTCTTTTTGTGAGAACTTCTATAGTTGAAACATTGCTAGGCACTATATCACTTAGAAAAGTTAAAGTATTTCCAAAAGTATGAGTGGACCTATTATCTATTCCAAAATAAGTCCCAAAAAATAAATAAATAAAAACTTATAGTTTGTGAACTTAATTACATTCTCAAATGTTGCAAATTATGTGCAAATTATTTGTCGTAGTTATAATTACTATTGAGTAAGAGAGTTCCCATTAATCCAAAGTTTGTTACCTGTAAAGGATATATTTGATTCACCACCATATTTGGTGGTTAAGGATATATTTTATGAATTTACACACATCACTTGAGATCTTGGTAGATTTTCAAAAGCCTTACATTGTAGAATGATTTTTATGAAGAAATTGAAGTGCCATTCTAGGATGATTAGAAATAGGATTATCATAATTTACAATGTGTTGTCAAATTTCTTATAGAGATTAATCAATAGGTAAATAACTAAAAATTTCATGGAAGCTTCTTCATTGTATAGAGGGTTTACTATAAAACTTTTCCTTTGAAAATTAAAATTTCCTATTCAAATGACCATCATTGTAGAAAGCCTTAAATATTTTCATAGTTCATATAGAAGTATTCTGATTTCACTAACCTACATGGTTGCTCAAAAAAATCGAGTTGCAATGTGGTCCCTATATAGACTTGAAGCAAAGAGAAATAAAACCCATTGGGTTGCACATAGGATAAAAGACAACTAAAACACCCCATTTTCTTTTGATAGTTTTTCATCAAAACCGGTCAAAATTTCCCTTGGAAATTGCTATTTGGGAAATTATGAAATTTCAACAATCACAATTACCTTTCCTAGACTAAATTTCAGATTTTAAAGCTACTTGGATTGTCAAAATCATGATTTGAGCACTCCAAATTGCAATTTCATCAATTCTTCCCCTGTTGGATTCTAGAGGGCAGGGGGCGATTTGGTTGTCCCATATACTCCTCCATTGGGTTTCGTTTGATAATGAATGTATTTTCTCAAGTTGTATCAATGTAAAAAAAAATAATTCAAAATATAATTTATTAAAATCATCTATGTTTGAAAAAACATTTGATGTTACCTCGTCACGATATTCTTACCAATTTTTCAGGATGGACCTCTTTTTTTCATGTGAACATGTGGAATAAGTTTGCTATGAAATAAACAAGATTCCATGCAAATAGGTTAAAAAATGGATATACATCACCTATTGATGTCTAATGCACACCATGAAAACACCATATAAATAATAAACCACATAGTGAGCTTCAATAGCCACATGATACAAAAAAGACTAGCAACCACTTTTGCTTGTATTCAAATATCATTAAAATGGAAAGGGCAAGAAAAACTATTTCACACAATTGCCTTTAAATATGACCAACAATTTAAAGGGTTAAGAATACGTGAATAATTTTTCTAACCTTAAGCATTATTGGAGAAAGAGTGATGATATAGAAAAAAAAACTCCCAAAACCAATTATATGAGATCACAAACTCAAATTATCGATTGTACTCATCAGGTGTCCAATTTAGTACATGATTGGCATCATAATGGAAAGTAGGTTGACACCCAAATATCAATTGGGATAGCAAATTAGATATCCAAGTGTATAAGAAATAAACACCCAAAAGGATTGATAATCCTAATTAACCCTTAAATACCCCTAATTAACCCTAATTACCCTGAATTACCATATAATACCACATATTGACCCTGAATTAACCCTACTTACCCCTACTTACCACAAAGTACCCATAATTACTTTAATTGAATACTAATTACCATCAAATAACCACTAATTACCCCTAAATACCTCAAATTACCAATGATTATCCCACAAATATCCCTAATTAAACATTAATTAAACCAAAATGAGCCCTACTTACCCCTACTTACCAGAAAGTATGCTTAATTACCCCTTAATTACCTCTAAATACCATAAATTACCACCAATTAACCCTAATTTTTTCTAGGTAATATATCTCGAGGAAAACGTGCTAGGAACTTCCCTTCATTATGAGGATGGTACCCAAGGTAAATATTATATCTTCAACGTACAAGTCCAAGACAATAACTAATGAATAGATTATGTATAGCTCATTAGCAATTAACTCACTAAGAGCAAACATGTCACAAAGTGAGATTTGAAACCAAGTGAAGAGGGTAACGACTTTTCTCACAACCACTCAAGCTACAACCAATTGACCTAATTAACCCTACTTGGCCCCTAATTTAACCCAAATTAACCCCAAGTTACCCTTAATTAACTCCAAGTAACCCTAATTGACCCTTAAGTATTCCTTAACTAACCCCATCTACCTCTAATTAACCCTATTTACCTATAATTATGATAACTACATCTATTTCCCTCTAATTAACTGATAATTACCACAAGTTAACCCCTAATTACATTTAATTACCAATAATTAATCCCAAATTACCATTAATTACCCCTAACTAAGCCTTGATTACCTCCGATTCACCCTTAATTAACCCACCTTACCTCTATTTTTTTTCCTTGGAGAGAAAATCATAATTTTATTGGATAAGAAAAGAAAAATACATTCTTTTAGATGCAAAAGTGCATCCACCCACAAAATTCCAAAAAGCGATCACAACCATATTCATGGTATCTCTTCTTAAAAAAAACTCACTTCAATCCTATATAATCCAAGATTTTTACATTCACAAAAAATAGCTATCCTTTAATGTTCCAATAATATATTAAAACAACCTTGTCATATTACACATCCAGGTCTTTCATTATATTTAATCCTAACACAAATGTTAGAGAAAAGGTGCATGAATGTATTCATAGATATGACCAACCTCCATTTCCTATATGTATCATTTTCAAGCTTCCATAAAAAATCTAGGTTTTGATAGTGAAACAATTTCATTGTTCCTTTGTCTAAAAATATGGACAAAATAAATATTGTTAAAATCAAAGTAGGCTAATCCGATCTCTTCAAATAATGGAATAAACATATAATTTGTCAAACGACAGGTCCCATTTATCCAATTTATAACAAAAGTCCCCCCAAAATTGAATATTTAAGGCATCTTTTTATGTTGTTAGATCCAACAAAAGTTTTATATTAAGCTAAATTTGCTTAACTATATTGTTGGAACCCCTATCTAGTACTACTTTAAATTTCAAAATATGATTCTTATTGAGAAAGAGGACCCTACCTACTCCTCCCGAGGGAGGATTGCTTTGACTAGCACCATAAAAAATGCCCAAGAACTACTTTCATCAATATGCTCCTCTTTTATTAACCTAGGACTTTTATCTTTTTTTAATTGATTGAAACCATTCAAGATAGTCATCCTTCACACATCACATTGAAAAGGAGGAACAATTTTGACTTAAAAACTCAAAGAGTTCCAAGACTACTTATTTTCCCAAGAATTTATCAGAGGGAAAGCCGTTATGTACCTACTTACCACTAGTTACCACAAAGTACCCCTAATTACCCCCTATTTACCCTTAAACACCCTGAATTACCACTAACTAAACTTAAATTAACCTTATATGCCCATATTAAACCCTATATAGGATTAGCTTAATTGATACTAATAACCCCTAATTACCCCTCATTGACCCTTAAATGACCCTTAATTAACCCTACTTACCCCTAATAACTGCTAATTTGCTCTAAATTAACCCTTAAAAATAACTCTAATCACCCCAAATTAATTGTACTTACACCTAATTGCCACAAAGGTCCCCTGATTATGCTAGTTACTCCCCAATACCTCTAATTCCCATGAAATAACCCCTAATTAACTCGAATGTTGAATTGGTATACATGTCAACGTCAACCTTTGTAATTGACCTTTTCCTGGAATTGACAACTCAACTTCACACATTGTCTTGAAAAAGAAATATTTCCAAATTATTTATACTAATATATATATCTATATGTATGATTAATCTTGTGTTAATGTTAACATGTGGTTTTGGAAGGTGTATTTGGTGGATATATGTTAAAGGGCGACTTTTTAATATTATCAATATTCTTGTATGTCAAAATTGTCATCCTAACATACTTAATAAATGATAACTAGAGCGTTATGCACTTATTATAAGATGGATGAAGTTTATCCAAGGCTTATTCATGGACATGATCCAATTAACTATCTTATGTCTCACTAATCTCACAGTCTAGTAGCGCCTTTGGGATCAATATCTATTGATTGGGAGCCCCACTCAGTCAAAATTCTCTTCTTCAAAACCTCAACCTAATCCACATTGGTGATTGGATCTCATGGAATTATAGTTTCAGGAACGACTTATCTCACAAAAGTGTTGATGGAGATTGCAAGGGAAACCTAGGGGTGGCAAGCACACACGCGGGGGGAGGGGGTGTTTCGTTTGAACCAAGGGGGAACATATAAGTCAATATATCCTGGGGCATGAGTATTGCAACGAATAATCAATATGAAGCATATTCCTTTCTTACAGGAAATGACATTCTTTAAACTCAAGAATGTAATGATATTTGGTGATTATCTTTTTGTCATAAATCATATAAGGAAAAGAACCTCAAGGAAGGATTGAAGCTAAACAAAACCTTTCAAAGAATTATATGGAATCTTTATTTGTGGGATGAAGTTAATTTGTTCCATATTAAGATATATGACAATGGATTAGTTGATCATTGAACAAACAAAGTAGTATACCTAGCTAAGGGGGTCCTAACAAGTATGCCCCATCGAGAGGTATTATTTACCATATGTTTGCAATGTTTTTCAATGTTAATCTATTAACCCCCTTAATCAAATATTTCTAAGGAATAGGTTGAGTGCAATACAAGTGTCACCATAATAAATTTGAAATTCATGCAGGTCTCCTCAAAATTTTAATGGTGTTCGAGGGACCCTTGAAACTCACTTGTGTCTTAAGTCCCCTCATCTCTCGACTTGTGGTCTTATATGGTTATGAAGTGTGGGGTTATGGAATTTCTATAGAATCATTGAGAAATATAAAGCAAATCAAAATAATTTTATAACTTATAATCTTAAAATTAAAAGCAATACACCCTATCTTATCCATAGAAGCGAGTCTCTCCCCCATTAAGAGCATGGCTATGAATAGGTACCTAATGTACAATAAAAATATAAACAACATGGAAGACAAGAGGATTCCTAGTATTGCTTCAAACTCCAATAAAATAGACATGTGATTCGTGCGGGGTTGGCATATAGGTGCCAAGTCTTGGCTAAATCATTAGGGAATAGAGGAAGAGGTTATTTTGTAGAATAATGATAGTATTACATCTAAATTTAAGGAGAAATTTTGTTGTGATAAGGAATTAGAAGATAAAATAAAAATAAAAAAATATGAGAAGGTGATCATCCCTAATCTAGAACATCAAAAGTATATCTTTGTTTTAACTAGAGTAAAGAAGAAAACAATATTGCTAAAATGAGAAAAAAATCTCATGAGCTCCATAGTGAAACAGGGCATTTGACAGTTCTTAAAATGTTGTGGGTCAAAATAATTTGTCATCTTTTTGAAACTAAGACCGTTGAAGATGAAATACACTTTCTCTCATAATGTTATGCATACACCCACATTAGGTCACAATTTCAAAATATATGTTACAATACCCAACCTTCATAACATTTTAACTGACCAAAATTATGATGATTTATGAATGCTTCTCTTAAATCTTTTCGAGCATAGAAATAAAATTCTTAATCAAACCAAATAAATCCATACCTCAAAGTTCGATAGAACAAAGTTGGTCCAAGTGGGCATTAATAACCATCATCATCATCATCATTGATTTTTTCTTTATCTATTTTTCTAATTTCTTTTAAAAATTGTAATTTTTTTTCAAATATATGTGTTCTAAATTATTATTATTATTATTTTATAGTGTTTATTAGAGGTTGAGTTTTCTAAATTTAAATAATTATTTTTATTTTATTTTAAAAGATGTTTTTTGTTTTCTAATTTTGTTTTTTCCCTTTTATTTATTATTTATTTTTCCTTGTTTTTCTCATTTTTATGATTTAATCTGTAACATTATAGGTGTTTTAGGCCACGATTTAAAAAATGTTTTAAATTTAAGTTGTTGAAAAAGGTGCCAATATTAACACCTCTTTTTACTTCAAACGATGATTTTAATATTTTGGTTGTAATAATACTGGTTGTCAAGGCCATGGTTTAACATTTGTAATTTTACCGCCTTTAAAAATTGAAGTGTTAACTTTTCATATGCTTAGCTAAGACATCAATACTTCATTTCATTTTCATAACAAAAGCATATAAACAGGATCACTGAAAGATAGAAAAGCACAACCATACAAAAGGGACACAAATATTTATCCTGGGAAAACCCTAAAGGGAAAAACCCAGCAAAAGCTTCCTCAATATAGATGCCCCAAAAAGATAAAAGATAAAAGATAAAACCAGCAAGGAGATCAAAGCCTGATCCTCCTCCTTCTCCAGCTACTTCTCTTCTCCACTAATGCGCTGCACAAGTGAGAGTGTGTGTTCCAAATGAGGAGCACTACACCTCTATTTATATTCATCCGTTCACTTAAGTTAACTCATCTGTCATGTAGGCTCGAGTTAATCATGTAGGCTCGAGTTACACATGTAGGCTCAAGTAATCACACTGGGGTGCTAATGACCCACCTTTACAATTAGAGGGGACGACCTCATGACTCTTATTAGTTCTTCCGATTAGGAGCATCGGGGTACAAAGTAATACAAGTGGTTCTCCCGGTAGGACCATCAGGGACCACAAAGAAATACATATAGAATATTCTTCGAAGTTACAATATTTCAACACTCCCCCTTAACGAGAAGGGTATTCTATAACAACATCAACAACAACAATAATAGGAGAGAGATAGAGGACATCATCAACATCATCAGGGTGATACATCTATAAATCATTGGAAGCTTTTCAACATCATGTAGTCTTCATCTTCAATCTTTAGTCTTCAGCATCATCAGTACTTTGACCGCTTCGATTAGAAACATCTTCAGCATCTTGAATCTTCAATCAGTAGCAACATCTTCAGCACTTTGACCTTTCGATCAGCAACATCTTCAGCACTTTGACCTTTCGATCAGCAACATCTTCAGCACTTTGACCTTTCGATCAGCAACATCTTCAGCACTTTGACCTTTCGATCAGCAACATCATCTTCAACACTTTGACCTTTCGATTAGCAACATCATCGTCAACACTTTGACCTTTCAATCAACAACATCTTCTTCAGCACTTTGGCCTTTCGATCAGCAACAACATCATCATCATACTTTGATCTTTGGATCAGAAACATCATCATGAAAACATCAACATCATCATCATCAAAATATTAGCATCAAAATATCATCATCATCACACTCTGATATTTCAATCAGAATCATCATTATCATCAGCCTCTGATCTTTTGATCAGAAACATCATCAACCGAACATCATCATACTCTAACATCAACTCATCATCATATTATGATCTTTAGATCAGTACGTCATCATCATCATACTTTGATAATACGACATCATCATCATCAGGATCTCATCATCATCACATTCTGATCTTTCGATCAGAAACATCATCATCATCAGGATCTCATCATCATCACATTCTGATCTTTCGATCAGAAACATCATCATCATCATCGCATTCTGATCTTCCAATCAGAAAACATCATCATCATCAGCAACATCATAATCATAAGCAACTTCTGATCTTTCGATCATAAAACATCATCGTCATCATATTCTGATATTTCGATTAGAGAACATCATCATCAGCAACTTCTTATCTTTCGATTAGAGAAACATCATCATCATCATATTCTGATCTTTCGATCAGTACGTCATCATCATCATACTTTGATAATACGACATCATCATCATCAGGATCTCATCATCATCACATTCTGATCTTTCGATCAGAAAATCATCATCATCATACTTTGATAATACGACATCATCATCATCAGGATCTCATCATCATCACATTCTGATCTTTCGATCAGAAACATCATCATCATCATCGCATTCTGATCTTCCAATCAGAAAACATTATCATCATCAGCAACATCATAATCATAAGCAACTTCTGATCTTTCGATCATAAAACATCATCGTCATCATATTCTGATCTTTCGATTAGAGAACATCATCATCAGCAACTTTTTATCTTTCGATCAGAGAAACATCATCATCATCATACTTTGATAATACGACATCATCATCATCAGGATCTCATCATCATCACATTGTGATCTTTCGATCAGAAACATCATCATCATCATCGCATTCTGATCTTCCGATCAGAAAACATCATCATCATCAGCAACATCATAATCATAAGCAACTTTTGATCTTCCGATCATAAAACATCATCGTCATCATATTCTGATCTTTCGATTAGAGAATTTCATCATCAGCAACTTCTGATCTTTCGATCAGAGAAACATCATCATCATCATATTCTGATCTTTCGATCAGAGAATATCATCATCGTCAGAAACAACATCATCATCATATTCAATCAGAGAACATCATTATCATCAACAACTTCTGATCTTTTGATCATAGAAACATCATCATCATCATATTCTGATCTTTCGATTAGAGAACATCATCATCATCAGCAACAACATCATCATCATATTCTAATCTTTCTATCAGAGAACATCATCATCAAGACATCAACATCATCAAAACATCAACATGATCCTTCCTTTGGGAATTATGGGATTTAGGTCTTTACGGAGTTACCAATGATCCTTCCTTTCAGAATTACGGGATTTAGGTCTTTACGGAGTTACTAATGATCCTTCCTTTCGGAATTACGGGATTTAGGTCTTTACGGAGTTACTAACGATCCTTCCTTTCGGAATTACGGGATCAACACATTTGTGGAATTCAGACAATCCTTCCTATTGGAATTACGGGATCAACACATCTGTGGAACTCAGACAATCCTTCCCATTGGAATTACGGGATCAATTCAATGATCCTTCCTTTCAGAATTACATGATTTAGGTCTTTACGGAGTTACTAACGATCCTTCCTTTCGGAATTACGGGATCAACACAGATGTGGAACTCAGACAATCCTTCCTATTGGAATTACGGGATCAACACAGATGTGGAACTCAGACAATCCTTCCTATTGGAATTACGGGATCAACACATCTATGGAACTTAGACAATCCTTCCTATTAGAATTACGGGATCAATTCAATGATCCTTCCTTTTGGAATTACGGGATTTAGGTCTTTACAGAGTTACTAATGATCCTTCTTTTGGAATTACAGGATCAACACAGATGTGCAACTCAGACAATCCTTCCTCTAGGAATTACGGGATCAACACCCGTTCTCGAGTATTGAAGTCACCGGATCTGTTCTGAACCAAAGTTCAAGGATGATACAATCCTACCACATTCACGGGGACCGAGATCTACAGATACATTTTGAACCGAGGTTCAGGGATGATGCAATCCCACCACTTTCATGGGGGCCAAGACCTCCGGATACATTTTGAACCGAGGTTCAGGGATGATGCAATCCACCACTTTCAAGGGGCCGAGACCTCTGGATACATTTTGAACCGAGGTTCAGGGATGATGCAATCCACCACTTTCACGGGGGCCGAGACCTTCGGATACATTTTGAACCGAGGTTCAGGGATGATGCAATCCCACCACATTCACGGGGGCCGAGACCTTCGGATAAATTTTGAACCGAATTTCAGGGATGATGCAATCCCACCACATTCACAAAGACCGAAGTCACCAGATCTATTTTGGATAGATGTCCCAGGATGATACAATCCCTCTTCATTCTTAAGGACCGAGGTCACCGGATCACTTTTGGACAGATGTCCTGGGATGATACAATCCCTCTTCATTCTCGAGGACCGAGGTCACCGGATCACTTTTGGACAAATGTCCTGGGATGATACAATCCCACTGTAACATCACTACTCCCCTTTTTGAGGAAGGTCTTTTTGAACAACACCGAGCTTGTCTCGAAAGTGTTCGAACTTTACCCGAGACAGAGACTTCATCAGTACATCATCATTCAAACCATCATCATCTACATCTTCAGTATGTGAATACTGAACTATCACCATCCATATCTCCAGTATGTGAATACTGAAAGCATCATCATCTATATCTTCAGTATAGAAATACAGAATCATCATCATCTGCATCTACAGTATGTAAATACTGAAACATAATCATCTGCATCTTATCTCGTATGTAGAAATACCGAATTTCTATGTGTTACAATTGAAACACAGGGTTCTCTGTCATCACAAATATGGTTATCACATATAATCATTGTAGTATCCATCTTCAGGTCACAGAGACCTGATATCAGCTTCTGAAGCCATATGAATTCACAACTTAGCAGAGCAATCTGCTATGTATTTTGCTTCAGCCATGCTATGAGAAGCACTGTATTGTTTCCTGCTAAACCATGAACTCATAGCAGACCCCAAACAAAAGCATCTACCTAATGTGCTTTTCTTGTCTGAGATACTTTCAGCCCAATCTGCATCTGTGTAGCCATACAATCTATACTCATGGCTACCATCATAGTATAGACCAAAGTCTATAGTCCCTTTCAGATATCTCATCACATGTTTTGCGGCTACTAGGTGAACCCGTCTTGGTTGAACACGATATTGACTTAAGGTGTTCACAACAAAACAAATGTCTGGTTTGGAATTTGTTAAGTACATTAATGACCCAATGATCTGTCTGTAATGAGTCACATCCACTAACTCTGATGAGTCATCAGCTTCAGGTTGGAGTCCATGGGTGTGGCCATGACTTTGCATTCCAACATATCAAATCTTTTCAAACTTTGCACTGCATACTTTCCCTAATTGAGAAAGATTCCTTCATATTTCTGGACCTAGGAAATAAAGTATTAGACCAAGGTCTAAATTCTTCAGCATAATTCTTCTTGCATTCTACAATTTGTTTCTCATTTCCTGTCAGAAATAGGTCATCCACATATGATAACAGGATGCCAGGTTCATCTTTTACAACCTTGAGTCAAAGGTTAGGATTGGCTTTACTCTTGGAAAATCTCATGCTCATCAGGAAACTATCTATTCTTCCATACCAAGCTCTGGGAGCTTGCTTCAGACCATAGAGGGCCTTCTTCAACTTGCATATGTGAGTCCATATGTCTTCAACTTCAAATCCTTGTGACTATTCGATGTAAAAATCTTCCTTAATCATACCATTAAGGAAGGCTTGTCTTTACTTCATCATGAAAGAAACTACCATGATAGTTCTGAAGGAAGTATACCTTGCTTCTTGGAGTAAGTGTCTCTTACGAATTAATTTCCTCTTTCTGAGAGAAGCCACAAGTCTTTCCTTACTTCTATCAATAGCATATTTTATTTTACTGATCCATTTGGAAGATACCACATTCTTGCTTTCTGGTTTGAGTATTGTATCCCAAAAATCATTCTAGTATCATAACATCTTTCATGAGTTCATCTTTGTCAGGTCATCAACATATCCTAGTCTTCTGCATTCAACCTTGAAGGTTGGAACCCACTTTACTCTTGGTAAAGTCTCGATCCATCAGGAAGCTATCCATCATGTCATACCATGTCGAAATCAGATATCTTCTGAAGTGGAGTATCATCTTTCCTCTTCATTCTGTATAGGTGGTTCTATGCTTGACATATACTTCCCTTTATGTCTCGAAATCATATCGTATACATCATTCCCCATGATCAAGTGTTATTCTTTGATCATAGCTTCTTTCATAGCATTCTTTTCTTCATCTTGAGTTATCTCTCATACCCATGGTGGTATTCATCCTTCGAGGTGGATCTACTGCTCTCTGAAGCTCTTTCTTCTGTCATGGTGTCTTTGACCCTGGGAGCTTCAGATTCATGTTTATTGGAGTGAATCTTGAATTGTCATCACTTGTTATTCGGAACAAGTCTCATCCTTCTTTTCTTGTAGGAGGTTGTATAGGACCTTTCCTACAATTCATATGCACCAGTTACATGGTTAGAACTATAAAACATATGCATAACGACAAATTATTTTAGCCAATGCAACATTCATCCATGTCTCACGAAAACTTTCTAGATGTCTTCCATCTTTATCATGACATCATTGAGATTGTGCACTAATCCAATATGTCAGCAAAGAGGTTTGATAAGTAGCAATGGAGAGTTGTATGGCACCATGAGCTACTTACCCATCACAATCATATTAGTAGTATACAGTCATTAATGCAAACAATCTATCAAGCATAACACATCAACTAAATATAATCAAATGCATAACAAAACAATATCATGCAATGACAATTGAATACTTATCTTTTATTCGTTTCGTGGGTAGACTCCTTCTTGATCCTTCTACTTCATCATCTTCTTCATTCATGACATCATCATTTCTTATCCAAATGATAAGATGGATAAGAGGTTCTTTAAGAATTGAGTTCTTCACATTCCTCATCGCTTGAGGGATCATCTTTGAATGGTGAGAGCCTGATCTTCAATTGCTTCCATCTTCTTCTTCTCTTCTTATGAGTCGATCTTCTTCTTCTTCCCAGAGTCTGTTGAAAGTAATTACTTCCTTTTGGCACACATTCCTTTAATGAATGAATTCTATGATCCTGGGAGACCATTCAAGGTGGCTATCACCACTTCTGCATTCTCCAATTCTTCTTCTACCGCTTCAAGATGTTCTGCATTCTGGATGTTCACATTCTTCAAGTATTTTCTCAAAGCCATCTTCTGATTTATGTTCTTATCTTCAAATAGCTTGATCGAGGAATCAAACATCTTCAGTGTCTTTAGGGAATACACTTATGGTACAAGTTGATCCATGATTGAATCAACAATGATCTTCTTGGCCTTGATCAAGTTCTTCTTGTGTAAGGCTTTGAGCCTCATCTCCTTCTGGATCTGGAACCTCTCTACTCATGAAGGTGTCCAATTCATTTTCTTCAGAGAGATCAAATACTTCCATGCTTGGAAGTTTTCAACTTCACCAAGCTTGTCATCAAGCTGATGTGATATATCACTTTGAAATGAGGACCTCAAATGCAAATAGCAAAAGATTAGATCTTACCGATTTGAGGTGTCCGTCCTGCTTCCGGAGCTGGCTGTTCTAGGGTTTGTCAGAGAAACCCTAATTTTCAAAACTTGGAATCTTTCAGATCTGATTGGATAGAAATATAGAATTCTTCAAATGGAGCTATCCAATGTACTCCTTTTCTGAAAACAATGGAGGGAAGCTCCAGGAACAGGAAGCCCTAGTTTTCCAATTTCTTCTACAGAAATGTCTGTTACTATTTCTGTGATATATACGAAGTTACTACTCCTTTATGTATGAAATTTCACACTACGGTAACCTCGCGTGTCCCTGATCCAACACCATAGGTGTCATCAGAATTTGTTTCACCAATTGGGATTTATGATCATTTTCCCAAGGTGACCTGTTACAGGACTGTTCAGAACAGTGAAGTTGTATGGCATTCCATGTGTCACTGGTTCATCTTCAGGTTCTAAAATTCGGACCACAGAAATTAAATTTCGTGCTCGTTTCGGAACATCTTTAGGAATTCCATTTGGACCTCTGTATCCCAAGCTATAGCAATTTTCCCTAGGTGTCCTGTTTAGGGATGAATTCTGGAAGAGGTTGGATCCCTAACTTGGAGGGATCATAGCTCCTAGAATATAGCGAATCTGAGGCTGAATTTTGGACAAAGTGTTCATCAGGATTATATCGTTGGTCTCTATAATTTTCAGCTCCTGAACATTTGCAAATATTGGGATGTAGCGAATATACAAAAACTTAGCAGTTTTAGTATTTAGGGTTTTTCTAGCTCCGGGTCAAACTAGGGTTTGACTTTCCCAGAGTTTCACCCAACCAAAAATATTGATCCAGGTCTCTAAACTTCGATTTTGATGAGGAGAGAAATCCTGTGTTGGGTTCACTAAAAAATTCTTCTTCTGCAAGAAGCCCTAATTTCCCACACCGAAAATTGAAGATGCTCGGAATCAAATTCCGCTTCGACAGAAAGATGTGCCCTTCAATGGAGAGTCAACCTAGCCTTCTTTTGCTGATCGATTGTGGAGAGAGAACCAAAAAGTAAGAAGCCCTAGATTCTGTAGCTGCACAATGTCTTCTTTTCAGGGTGGCTCTGATACCATGTTAACTTTTCATATGCTTAGCTAAGACATCAGTACGTCATTTCATTTTAATAACAAAAGCATATAAACAGGATCACTGAAAGATAGACAAGCACAACCATACAAAAGGAACACAAAGATTTATCCTGGGAAAACTCTAAAGGGAAAAACCGAGCAAAATCTTCCTCAATATAGATGCCCCAAAAAGATAAAACCAGCAAGGAGATCAAAGCCTGATCCTCCTCCTTCTCCAGCTACTTCTCTTCTCCACTAATGCGCTGCACAAGTGAGAGTGTGTGTTCCAAATGAGGAGCACTACACCTCTATTTATATTCATCCGTTCACTTAAGTTAACTCATCTGTCATGTAGGCTCGAGTTAATCATGTAGGATCTAGTTACACATGTAGGCTCAAGTAATCACACTGGGGTGCTAATGACCCACCTTTACAATTAGAGGGGACTGCCTCATGACTCTTATTAGTTCTTTCGATTAGGAGCATCGGGGTACAAAGTAATACAAGTGGTTCTCCCGGTAGGACCATCGGGGACCATAAAGAAATACATATAGAATATTCTTCGAAGTTACAATATTTCAACATGAAGTGCTTCTTGTCCCACCATTTTTCAATTTGGGAGTTGATTGTAAGACTTTGGTTGTAACAATATTGGTTGTTAAGTTCATGCTTTTGAACAAGTAGTAATTTCAATCATTAAAAAAATGATGACATTGATAACACCACTTTATGATTTAATGATTGCTTTTAATATTTTGGTTGAAATGGTATTGGTTGTTATAGCCATGGTTTCAATCAAATTGTAATTTTAACCCCCCCTGAATATTGCTACCAGGAGCATCACTTTTTGATTTGGGGGTTGAATTTACAGGTTTTCTAAGCGACATTACAATTTGTTGAAGGAGAGGTTGTAAAAAAATGTAATTTTAACTCCAAACAAAAGGGTGATTGTGGGAGAACCACTTTTTAACTTGAAGTTTGATTTTGGTGTTTTTGACGTGAAATATGGGTTTTAAAGAGTTAGAATTATGATTTTGAGATCAAAGTTCTCATTAATTCGATAACCATGTTGATAGAAAAGACTAAGCCCTATAGTAGCACAATTTTTAATGTTAATTTTAACTCTTTATAAAATAATCTTTAAGGTAAAATATAGTAGAATTATGTAACATTCTTTAAATCTTAGGCAATAACATTGCAATCCCTTGTTTTAAAATTTCTTCTTACACTACATTAATTTTACATCTTGAATCAATCTATTTTGAACTATAATGTAATGATCAACATGTTCTTTTAACATGTGTATAGCCTACATATCGACAAGTTCTTTTAACTTGTGGATAGCATATATATATAAAATCATATGTTGAAGAAGATTTGGAAAGGGTCTTAAAAAGGTTAATCATGAAACTAAAGAATGGAGTAGTCTAATCATTCATTAATTTTGACATTTTCTTACAGGTATCATCATCCAATTTTGGCAAATATTTTTCCAACGAATATATTTTGGCTTGACATCATTCATATTATTTAGAGTTAGTTTGTTATCAGGTCCCACAAAAGTTCATGTGACATGGAGGACAAGAAAGTAAATGCGGACATAGATTAAACATCCACCTAGCCCCCGTTAATGCAACCTTCCCACCCAAACTTCCTTTTGAATTCTAAGTTCATTGATTACAATGCATTATTCAATTATTCTGCATTCTTGTTCCTCGCCATATATGGAGATTTTGATCCATTGATGGATGAAGAAGAGGTGCGGGTTTCTTAGTCACGAGAAAGAGTAAAACCCAACATTAACCATTTACCTATGATTTAATGATGGATATAAACAATGTATAAATTATGGATCTACCTAGGGACATACTAAGGTTCCCAACTCCACCTCCAAATGGAGTGAACTCCATGACTATGCCCATCAATTTATTACTAACCACATGAGCATGCTTACATTATGTGAGCTTCAAAGGTTTGAAAAAACAACAAGTGTATCTCAATTTTGTTTTGGCTTTGGAAAATGTTGCTACCTTGGTTGATTAATGTAGGATTTCAAATGCATTTCGTGGAGGTACAATTTCTAAACAATGGTTCAGTGTAGTTATAATGTACTTTTATAAATTCATAAGTGTTATAAATAAAGAAAAATCAAGATTAAATGTAGAAAATATAGATGGACCTTCCATTCAAGGAAGAGTTTTGGTGCAAAATGTGTACCAATATTACCACATTATGCTTGCATATTGATGTACTTGTGATGTTTGTTTCAAAATTTTAAAGAACAATGCAAGTTATAGACTTCTTATATCCATCACTGAGAACTTATGTAATTGATGCTTGCAAGGGGAAGTATCCGCAAAGCTTATTTCAAAGTTCTAAGAAAAAGTGTTATATAATTGATGCTTGCAAGGGGAAGTATATGTGAAACTTATTTCAAATTTCTAAACAAAAGTGTGTACATTTTATGTAAATATTATTTTTAAGTTGAAGAAGTTTTCTCCAAAGCTTACAATGGCGGACATGGAAACATCATCTCATTCTCCATATTTCCATGTTTGTATTTGAATTGAGGGATTTTATATATTTGTTTTTCCAAGAGTTTTGTTTTGTTGATTGATCGTTTGTATGCTTTCTCAGGAAAGATCATGTAGTTCACTAATACTATCATTAAGGAGATCATATTGTATTCATATAGATATTTTATTTGCATCAGGGGAAAGAATTTAAATCTTTCACAATGTTGAATTGTAAGAAAAGAAAGTAGAAGACAAATTGTTGAGAAGCTAGATGTCCTTTTGAATTAGTTATGGTGTGCAATTTGAGGATAAGTGCGCTTATTTAGTTGGTAGATGTTTTGTAAGACATTTGAACAATGATATAATTTTTCAACATTCTTCAACAAGTGGCTCTATAGGAAGGAGAGAATGATTTGGGAGAGTAAGGCCTTTAAGGAAATCCTCTCGACCATCATAATCAAGTAGTTGATACCATTGTTAAGATGAGAAGAAATAACAAGTTTAATTGATAATTTGAATTTGACATACAATTTAATATCATTCTTACCAAATACACATAGTTAGTTGCATTCTTACCTATTTGAATATTTGGATATTTCCTATTACATTAACACGGAGCATATATTTCATGAAATCCAATTCCCACTCTTTCACCCAATGTTGGTTGACTTAACAACATAATCCAAAATTAGGTTGACTGCAATTAGAATATGGTGTCATGAACATACCTTCCTATGAGATTATTCTTTTAGCTACCTTCTTATGCCGTATCCAACTTATCAAATATACGATCAATAACATTACAAGAAATAAGCACACTCCAACACAGTATATATTAATAATAAGAAAATGATTAATCATAATTTATATTTATTTTAATTCAGATATTAAAAATAAAAAATTGATTAATCATTATATATATTTATTTTAAATCAATAATCCTTTACTATTCCATAACCTTTATAATTATATTATATTATGAATACAATGGAGTCAATGGCGTGACAAGGTCATAAATAAATATACATAAACTTATCCAAGAATTTGTGTAGAATTAGAATAATCTCAAGTAATGTTCATGACATTATGCTTATGCTTGTNATATATATATATATATATATATATATATATATATATATAAACCTATCCAAGAGTGTGTGTAGAATTAGAATGATCTCAAGTAATGTTCATTGACTTATGCTTGTTATAAAAACATGTAATGAATGGTGAAGTTTTTATATAGGGTGTCTATGAAAAAAAAAAAGAAATCAATTTACATAAAGCAAAGTTGGAATCATTAATGCTTCTAAAAATCAATAATCAATAATGACATAAAACAAGTCAACCAAAAAATAATCAATCTTCCTCAAAACTGAAATTTATGTCTTCAACTACATGTTTTCTTCATGGAATTAAATAATAGATGAAATAATATGCTCACTCCGAGTTTCAATTCAAGTAAGTTGAGTGCACAAGGAAGAGAATCAACCATAATCTTGCAAGATTGCCTCAATTGATTCAATAGAGTCAAAAGAAAGAATGGCCTCTTTTAACAAAAATCCATAGTTACCGTCATGGTGGCTTAAGCCCGACGTGTAGAGACAACATCATGGCCCCTACACTTAAAATTGAATTTGTAAAGGTTGAAGTAGTATGTTTTTTTTATTACAAATGAACAAATACCTAACAACTTGTGATCCTCACTAAATTTCAATACATGATTAATTGATTTTTTCAAGAAATCAATATACCTTTTTTTAGCTGATAAAGTTTAAGATATTTTAGTAGAGAAGGGACTAGTTTTGCAGTGAAGTTTTCATAAAAATTACATAGAAATTCAAATTAAATACTCCCTTAAAGGTACTTGTTTGCTATTTTTAGAGTTTTATAATCTAATTTCAAATGACTTATACTCCTTTCATATTGGTTATGTACAACAATTAATTTTATTAAACAAATTCGTTATCCGTAAGTGCAATGTGTAATGGATAATTTATTTGCAAATGAACACAACCTTGGATCATAAGTTTAAGGTAAAACATATTATGTCAACCATGTTAATCGAGGGTACTTTAGGTTGAAATAAGTTAGTAGTAGACAATACCTATCCAAGTAATATAAAAGAAAGGATAATTGTATAATACAATAAACTTTGTAAACTATCTAAGTAATATAAAAGAAAGGATTATTGTATAGTATAATAAGCTTTGTAAACCACACAATGTTAAGTGTTTTTTTATTTTTTGACAACTTTAGAAGTGTAGTTAAAAATTGTCATTACATGTTAATTTTGCATTAAATTTAAAAGCTTTATGATGATAAACATTGGTTTACCTCTAACCTTTATTGTGAAAACAAACTTAATTGAGTTGATGAAATTATTCTTCACTTATCTATGGCTAGCAATGTATATGATTATTCACCCTTTCATGCATTGACAAAAATAAACACTAACATCAACTCAATGAAAATCAAATGAGTTTAAGAGAACATAAATATTCATGCAACTTGATGTCAATTTATGAATATAAAAATCTTAGACAACATAGAAGTTTTTTTCATTGGATAGTGCCTTCATAGACCAAGAAAAATGCTTCAAAATATAATGCATGATCATCGGTTTTCTAATTAGAGACTTGGAAAGATAAATCACTTGCATTATGTGTAAATTGTGGAAATGAAGCACATGCATTTTGTGTAAATTTTAAAATAAGCCAGCATTCTTAAGATCATAATAGAATTTGCAGGATGTTTAAATTGACATATTTTTAAATTGAAAACATGGAACCCTATACAAAACACATAACTATAATAAAACAATGCAAAATAGCCAACATACCACCTTTTGATGCATTGCTATTTGATTTGTAGTTTTGAAGCTTCAAGATAAAATTTTTGGCATGGCAAAGAAATGCTAAGTAACGCAACACACATCATTTGTTTATTGAATCCCACGATAGACTCATCATTTGATGGATGTGGAATTAGGGATTCTAAGATTAATTGGCAAGATTGCAAGATATAGACATAAAATGCAAGTCAAACTGTTGAATACCTTGATAATATCTTATTAATCATATTATGGCATTGAAGTTGATATTTGTTGACTATGGTGATTATCAAAGACTTTGAGCTAACAAAAACCATAAATGCCATTCTTCAGAAAAAATGAATGGATTGGTTTAGAAAGTCTCAAAGTTGGCACCTGCATGATAAATTTTAATAGACACTAGAAGGTTGAGTTTTCTATCGAAATAATGGTTTTGTGCTAAAAGTTATAGAGGTTAACCACATTTAAATGTACATTTTGGAAGGGCTTAGTATTGATTTTAGCTACTTGTTACCACAAATTAAATTAAATATAGTAGTTGTCAATGATTATGTTAACTATGGATCCCTAGAAAGAGAGTGTGATGCCAAGAACTACATACTTTAATCCAAATTACTCACAAATTACAATCACCCATAATGATGGCAGTTCATTTTTTTAAAACTAATCTAATGATGCAAATGGATTCTCTATCTTAGAAGCATGGATGTTCAAAATGCATTAAGAATATTCCAGGGTAAAGTATATTGAGAGAAATTAAGGGGAGTGATTCACACAACAATGAAAAATGAAGAATTCTCAAATATACAAATATGTAACCAATCTCTACAAATAAAGAATCACATACAACGTCTCCCTAAATCAAAAAAAATTATGTCATTATTCAAACCTCCAACAAACATGTACCAACCAAATAAGCACACTAATCTTTGAACTTCACACCATAACTAATTCAAAAGGACATCTAGATAATAGTTGAGCATCTCAACAATTTCTCTTCTACCGAGTATTTTATTTCAATTTATCATTGTGAATGATCCAAATTGTTGCCTCTAATGCAGATAACATATCTTTGTATGAATATAAATTGACCTCCTTAATGACAAAATATTAGTTAACTACACTGAACTTGCTTAAGAAAGCTTACAAACCATGACAAAAGAAAAACAAAAAAAATTGGTGAATAAATGTAAATTCCTTCAATTGAAAGAAAGACATGGAAATATGGGGAATTAGATGGAATCTCCAAGTCCCAATTATAGTTTTGGAGAAAATTTATCCAATTTTAAAATAAGATTTACAATGAAATTACACACATTGTTGTTTAGAATTTTGAAACAAGCTTCATAGTTACTTCGCGTTGCAAGCATAAATTACACATATTGTTGTTTAAAAATTTGAAACAATCTTCACAGGTACATCAACCTGCAAGCATAAACTGATAATATTGGTATGAACTTTGCACCAAAATTCTTCCTTTTAACGAAAGGTTCATTCCTATATTTTATAGTTAATCTTGGTCTTTCTTTGTTTATAAGATTCACAAATTTATACTTGGGAGCTAGGGTTTCTGAGGGTTTAGGAAAATGAGACTGGAGACGATGCCAAACTAGTTTGTGAGACGGCTCCGCCTAGTTGGTGAAGGTTCGACGCAATGGTGAACCAGGTAGGGGGCCTCTCCGCCTCCACAACCTCCAAAAATAGTGTGCCATTACGCTCGAAGATTAACGATGTCCAGAGGGATGGATTGAGGGAGTACAGGGAAGAAGGAGAGGATGAGATTTCCCTCCGGGATTCAAATCGGGGCACTGATGGGTGTCTCCTGTGTGCCCATACCATCCTAGGTCTGCAAATTAGATCGAAAAAACTCTGAGAAAATGTGGAGCTCTGGAAAGAGAAAGAACTGATAGGAAAATTTATTGGGATCTGGCCGAAAGAGAAAGATCTGATCCAATAGATCAAGAATACCTGGAATCCCAAAGGGAACCATGATCTACACCTGGGATCTAAGGGTTTTTTCACCATAATTTTCTTCAATCAGGAAGATCGGAACCAGATCTTGGAAGGGGGCTTATTTTTTATTTTTAGCAGGCCTTTACCTACGGCCATGGAAATAAATATTTAAACCTAAGCAATAAGGCATGATGGTGGCCCATGTTTGGATCCATTTGTATTCTCTCCCTTGCGAGTATTGGGACCTAGAAATTCTTCAAGATATCAGGAATACATTGGGAGAGTTTGGGAAAGCAGCGGAACATACCAAACAACATAGGTATATGAAATTTGATCGAATATGTGTCTATATGGATCTATCAAAGGAGCTTCTAGAAGCCATCAAAATAAACTGGGATGATGAATAATGGTAGTAATCAATCGATTATGAACACATTCCATTCATGTGTAGACAATTCCATGAATACGGGAACATTAGCGGGAATTGCCCAAAGAATAGCCAGAAGCCCCTGAACAAAACTCAGACATAGGAGAAGGTGGAGGACACAAAGGAATTCACCCAATTTCAGAGTAGAAGAAGAAATCCTTGATCTGGTCCTTCGCAACAACATGAAAAAATGCCCAAAGGGGAAAAATAAAATTCTAGTAATAGATTTGAGATCCTTAGCAAGAGGGAAGAGGAGGAGAACCCTCATAATAAGGATGAGACCAAAATATCCCATCCTATATTGGCGATACCCAAGGAGAGGGAAGGCTTGGGTCAAGAGGAATAGGTGGAAGCAATGGAGGAAGACAGAGTTGAGGTTATGGATTTGGGAGAGCTATATCTGGATGAAATAGAGAAAGAGTGTGAGAAAAAAGGGAAAGGATATGTATCCAGGAGGCAACGAGAGCTTCTGCAGGAATTCATCATCAAAACAAGGGTCAATCAACAACTTGGGGTAGCATTAGAGCCCCATACGGGGAACACGAGGAAGCAACTCGAGGAGGACCGAAGGAGAGGGAGGAAGACAAACAAGCAAAGGACAGTGGAGATAGGCGTCAATATCATTGAATTAGGTCAATACCCCAATATTGTGATGGATTTTACTAAATTCAACAGAGTGAATCAATGAAAATAATATCATGGAATATTCAGGGTTGCAATCACCCCAGGAATATTAAAGTACTAGCAAAGAAGCTTAAAATTAAGAAGCTAGTTGTTCTATTTCTCCAAGAGATGAAGTGTTAGTCTGAAGACCTAGAACAAGTTTGTAACACCCCGATTTTGACCCCATGGTATTAAATGGCATATGATGTAAATATTGTAATAAATATAGGTGTGGAGCTCAAGGAAAAGGCCCCACCTTGGATTTAGTGTTTTATGTTCGGCGATTAAAATCCATGCCGATGGTTTATGTGCTAGCCAGGCACAATATGTTGAGACATCATGTAAAATGATAATTAATAAAATATGACGACTAGCTACACACTGCAACATTAAAGAGATGGGGGCATGATTTCACAAGGAATAGAGAAGGGGAATGAATTAAACCCTTGAGCCTATGGGAAAATCCACGTATAAGGGGGGAAACCCATAAAATGTTTCATCTATCTGTTTTGTCTTTTCTACCCAGTCACCCAAAAACATTTTCTTGTCTTCTTGGGCAAGCAAGAGCCCATGCCGGGGATTGATTACCCATCCCTCATGCACGTGGGTCTCCTTCACACGTTTGGGAAAAAAACAGAAGCTCGTGGGCATCATTTGCATTCCTCATGCAAGAGGCAACAATTCCTCATGCACGCAGGGGTTATTTTTCTTTCACGTGGTAGGAAGCTCGCAGGGTTCTTTTCCCTCATGTTTTGGTCATTGTGAGTGTGTGATGCCTTTAGGCATCCACACTCTTCTCTTCCTTACATCCTTGTATCCATGGTGTGTTTTTCCCCAGTCACGGTTTCTGTGGTTTCATGTGTTTTTACCATGGCTGTGAAGTGTTTTGTTAACTTCTAGTGGTTGGGATCTCTGTTGGGTGTTTTGGTGTCGTTCCACATGCCCACGGTGGGGATTTTCATCTGTTAGTGTTTCCCAATGAATGGGAGAAGAGAAAAACGGTGTCTTGGGTGTTGTTGAGTTCGTTTTAGCTATGTTAGGGCCAAACGTCCATGGAAATCGAGTTGCTATCAGGGGGTTGTTTTCACCCACCTGGGAAATTCGTTTTGCTGCCAAACTATTTTCTTCAACCCAGATTTGTGTATTTTTGTTGTGTATGTATCTGTGCTTTGGTTTGCACTGTGTTGGGAGTGGGAAATGGGGTTTGACCAGCTTGATAAAACTAGTGCATGAAGGAATCTCACAGACAGATATAGGGGGCTGGTTTTCTTATTTGAACAACCTGAATAGCACCGAAAAAGGGAGGTATAACCTGAGGGACTAGGTAGCGGAGAAGGGGATGTTTCCTGGTGTTGGTTGTGCAAATGTTTTAGAAGCCAGGATAGATATGATGTAGGTGTCCATAGATATGTGGTTGAGCTCACTAGCTTAGCAGTCAGGCTTTCCAGCTCCTTGCATCCCGTGAAACCCAAATGTAGTTTTGGCTTGGCTGAGTCAGGAAGTGCATTTTGTTGTTGTGGGCATCCTTGTGATGGTCGGGCTGGGTAAGCCCAAGGAATCCTATGCTATTGGTGTTGATGTAATTGTAACTTCGGAATGTATTCACTTGTATTTCTTATATATTGTAACCTGATGTTTATTTTGGGATGTATTGTAATGTACTTGAGTCATTTCATGTCCCAATGTTCCTATCGAGAGTTTCTATAATGTAAACAAGTCATGTCAAGTCAAGGTGGGTAACCCTCCTATTGTCTAAGGTTTAAAGTCCCCGCAGTTCCGGGGCACTAGGGTTATTATACTCACCTAGTGAAGTCGGCCCTAGTTGGGTTTAGTCAAGTTGGGAATTAGTATAAATAGAGAGCTATCCTCTCTATTTATCACACACTCACTCACACTCAGTTGTAGCACATAGCTGAGGAAGAGAAAGACACTGTGGTAAGGAAGAAAGAAGTTACTGCTATCAGGAGGTCATCTTACTATTTTGGGGTTTTACTTTTGGTGCTGATTCTATCTCTGAGGAAGTTGCAGGGTTTTCTCCATTTATGGTTTCCCCAAGGAAAATCACTGTGTTCATTGTCTCTTGTGTTTGATTGCTGTGCTTGTTGTTCTCTCAGTTAAAGATCCTAATGTTATGCTAGCTTAATGTTAAAAATCTAACATGGTAATAGAGCTAACCTGAGAAGAAGACACTGTGTAGCTGCAGGAACTAGGGCTTCCTACTTTATGGATCTCTCTCCACAGATTTTCAACAAAAGAAGGTTGGAATAACTCTCCTCCCTAGGGCGCATCTTTCTGTCGAAGCAAAATCCAATTCTGAGGTTTTTCAGTTTTGGACCCGACATTACTACCAGAAATTAGGGCTTTTCACAGAAGTGGAATTTTTCAGTGAGCCCAGCCCTGGATTGATCTCCTCCTCAAAATTGAATTTAGGTATCAAGATCAAAGCATTTGGTTGGATAGAACTTTGAAAAAGAAAAACCCTAATCTGCTCCTGAACCAGCACTGCAGAATTTCAGCTCCAAATCCAGATCCGACATCTTGACCTGGTAAGATCTAAATATTTTGTATTTCCATTTGAGGTTCTCAGTTGAGATGTCTCATCATACCAAGTTTGATGAAAAGCTTGAGGGAGATGATAACTTCCGATCCTGGAGCTATAGGATCTCCCTGGTCCTGGAAGAAAATGAGTTGGACTCCTATATCAGTGAGGAGGTTTTAGTTCCAGAGGGAGATGAGGCTAAAGCCTTACACAAGAAGAAGTTGGTTATGTCAAAGAGGATTATTGCTGATTCAATCAAGGATCACCTCATACCACAGGTGTCCTCCCTAAAGACACCTAAAGCTATGTTTGATTCCCTGACCAAATTGTTTGAAGGGAAGAACATAGAGTGAAAGATGACTATGAGAAACCAACTAAAGAATGTGAAGATTCAGAATGCAGAGACCATCCAGTCTTACTTCACTAGAGTTTCTCATATCAAGGAAAAACTGGAAGCAGTAGATGAAGAAGTGGAAAATGCAGAGATTGTAATGACCACCTTGAATGGTTTCCTAGGACACGGGACTCCTTCATTCAAGGGATCTGTGCCAGAAAGAAGTTATTCAAGTTCAGCAGACTTTGGGAAGAATGTTCACAAGAAGAGGCTCGGATAGCAGCTCAAGAAGAAAATATGGGAAGTGAAGATCAAGCCCTCACAGTTCAATCCAAGAAACCCAGAAGGGACCATCATCATCATCATTCTAAAGGTAATCACTCTTCCCACAAGAAATATCAACTCAGAGGTTATACTTGTGATGAAATAGGACACTTTTGCTAGAGATTGTCCTAAAATCAAAAGAAACTCTCACAAGAAGAAAAAAAACAAGAGAAGACATCATGCTCATGCTGTAGAGGATGATGAACCTTCCAAAAAGAAGACCAAATATGAAAGTGAAGATTCTTCAAGTGATGAAGAATACGTTTTGATTTCCGCTCTCACGGGAAATATCACTCATGGAAGCAATGATTGGATTAGAGACAGTGGGGCTTCCAAGCATATGACAGGATTCAAGGAATCCTTTGTGAGACTATCAGAACATGAATCACCTCACAAGGTGAAGCTCGGAGATGACTACCAGTATCCAATAAAAGGTATTGGGGAATCCTCTTATAAGCTAGACTCTGGAAAGTCTATGACAATGAAGGAAGTATTGTTTGTACCAGGACTAAAGAAGAACCTTCTCTCCATATCTGCATTAGATGCAAAAGGAATGAGGGTTGCATTTATAGATGGTCAAGTCATCATGTGGCCAAAAGGAAAGACTATTGATGATGCAGTAGTGATTGTAGAACAAGAAGGAGGATTGTATAAATTGAAGGGCCATCCAGAACAAGCCTTGGTCCATGACACAGTGGAGCCAAATGAACTTTGGCATAGAAGGCTTGCACATGTGCATTACATAGCACTACCACTTGCAAGCAAAGCTATTGAAGGTCTTCCAAAAATTCAAGCAAAACATGATGGGGTCTGCAAAGGATGTGCGAAAGCAAAGAACGCAAAGAAGACATTTCCAAGTAGCGAGAGCAAGGAAAAATGAATCTTGGAAATCATCCACTCCGATGTATGTGGAACAATGTCATCAAGATATCTAAGCGGGTATGTATACTATGTTTCTTTTATTGATGATTTTTCTGGGAAGACATGGATTTACTTCATGAAGAACAAAGATGAAGTATTCAGCAAGTTCAAGGAATTCAAAGCCTTGATCGAGAACCACAAAGAAAAGAAGATCAAGACCTTTCGATCAGATAATGGCGGAGAATTCACATCAAATGAATTCAAAGAGTTATGCAAAGAATCATGGATTAAGAGGGAGTTGTCCACTCCATATAATCCACAACAGAATGGGATTGTAGAAAGGAAGATTAGAACTATCACAGAAGCTGCAAGAGCTATGCTTCATGATCAAGATCTTCCCATGCATCTATGGGCAGAGGCTACCAGAACAGTGGTGTATGTACAAAACCGTACTCCAAACAATGTACTCGAGAACAAGACTCCTGAAGAAGTCTTCTCCAGCAAGAAACCAGAAGTCATCCATCTCAGAATATTCGGTTGTCATGTGTACATACACATTCCAAAAGAGAAGAGAACAAAATTAGATCCTTCAGGAAAGAAAGGTATATTTGTGGGATACTCTAAAAGCTCGAAGGCTTACAGAATATACTTCCCAGGATTCAAGAAGATCAACATCAGCAGGGATGTGACATTTCATGAAGACACAGCTTACAACAAATCCAGAAAGAAACCTACTGAAAAACCTGAAGAAGCAGAAGCACCCAGAATTCATGATACAACCATGAATGAAGAAACTCAAGAAGAAGATCAAGAATTTGAAGAACCACAAAGACCTGTAGATCCACCTCAAGAGAAGAATCCTCACAAGAGGAAACCTACTTGGGTATGAGAAGCTATCCAGGGTGCAGAAAGATATGGGGCTTTAGAAGAGAATCACAGAGAAAGAAAGAGGACCAGATCCTGCTTCAGGTATGTAGCATTACTATGTGATTTCATCGATAAAGAACCTTCCAACTATGAAGAAGCAACAGAACGGAAAGAATGGAAGGATGCTATGATCGAAGAGTATCAATCGATCATGAAGAATGATGTTTGGGATGTTGTCCCAAGACCCGAAGGGAAGTTTGTCGTAACTTCCAAATGGATCTACAAGATCAAGCATGCTACAGATGGTAGCATTGAAAAATATAAAGCAAGATTTGTTGCTCATGGTTTCTCCTAGAAAGAAGGAATAGATTATGAAGAAAATTTTGCACCTGTAGCCAAATACACTTCCATTAGATTAGTACTTGCTCTGGCTGTAGTGATGAAATGGAAGATACATCAAATGGATGTCAAGACTGCTTTCTTGAATGGTGTAGTGGAAGAGGAAGTGTATGTAGAGAAGCCACTCGGTTTTGAGACACATGACATGGAATCTCATGTATGTAGATTCAAGAAAGCCCTGTATGGTTTGAAATAGGCACCCAGGACATGGTACGATAGAATTGACAGCTTTCTATCTAGTTTGGGATTTACCAAAAGTAAAGAAGATTCCAACCTTTACTATAAGGTTGAATATGGCAACCCAGTGATGCTCCTACTGTATGTAGATGATCTGTTTGTAATAGGTATGGATGGGTTGATTGCTGATATGAAGAGAAAGCTTGCTGCTGAGTTCGAAATGAAGGACTTGGGTATGATGCATTATTTCCTAGGCATGAAGGTGTGGCAGAATGCAGATGTAATTTCCCTAGGACAAGGGAAATATACGATAGAGATCCTGAAGAGGTTCGAGATGATGGAATGCAAGGCCATGACCACACATATGGCATCGAACCTGAAGCTATTGAGTGATGCTTCATCAGAAGCGGTTGATGCTACAATGTATCGTCAGATGATTGGGTCCTTGATGTACCTGACGAACACAAGACCAGATATTTTCTTTGCTGTGAACACCTTGAGCTAGTTCCTGACAGATCTGAGACATGTTCACTTGATTGCTGCAAAGCGGATTCTGAGGTACCTGAGGGGTACAGTTGATTATGGGCTCAAGTATGAGGTGAGTCAGAAGATTAACCTAGAGGGTTATGTTGATTCAGATTGGGCAGGAAGTGCCATCGATAGGAAGAGCACTTCAGGTTGTTGCTTCAGTATGGGATCAGGTGTGATCTCTTGGTTTAGCAGGAACCAATCCTGTGTGGCACTGAGTATAGATGAAGCATAGTATGTTGCAACTTGTTCAACTAGATGTGAGGTAGTATGGCCGAGGAAGCTACTATCTGATTTATTTGATCTCCAGTTGGATGCTACTTGTATCTATTGTGACAACCAAAGTTATGTGAAGTTGTCAGAGAACTCTGTGTTCCATGACAAGTCGAAGCATATCAAGATCAAGTATCACTATATTAGGGATATGGTGTAGAGGGGAGCAGTCAAGCTCCAGTATGTTGTGACGGATGAACATATAGCTAATGTGTTGACAAATCCATTAGCCAGAGTGAAGTTTGAGTACTTCAGGGAGAAGCTTGGTGTTCTCTAGATCGAGGTTCCTTCCAAGGGAAAGTGATGAGTTCATGAGCCATTCTGACATGGTGAGAGGATTGGTTCCTTCCATGGTCAGATGTAAGGGTTGATCCATTCTGTCATGGTGAGAGGATTGGTTCCTTCCGTGTCAGATATGAGTGCTGAGCCATTCTGATACGACTGTAGGATTGGTTCCTACATGATAAGATATAAGGGTTGTTGCCATTCTTGGAATGGAGGTGCCTGGTCAGTTATCGAGAATACTTGGTTTGGGACTGAGGGCCTTTCTGAAACGACTGTAAGATGTAGTCTTACATGATTAGATGTAAGCGCATGCCCATTCTAATGTGATTAAGGGATTGGTTCCCACTAGATCAGATATAAGGGCTAATGCCATTCTCTGGTAGAATGGAGGCACCTGGTTAGTTACTAGGAAAGCTCAGTTTGGGACTGGGGACCATTCTGATATGACTGTGGGATGTGTTCTCACATGATCAGATGTGATTGCAGGGCCATTCTGATGAGTAGGTCAATATAAGTGCTGGGCCATTCTGACAAGTAGGTCAGATATAAGTGTTGGGCCATTCTGACGAGTAGGTCATATATAAGTGCTGGGCCATTTTGACGAGTAGGTCATATGTAAGGGCTGGTCCATTCTGACGAGTAGGTTGGATGTAAGGGATGGGCCATTCTGACATGGTGAGAGGATGAGGTTCCTTCCATGGTCAGATGTAAGGGTTGGGCCATTCTGACATGGTGAGGGGATTAAGTTCCTCTCATGGTTAGATGTGAGTGCTGGGCGTGCCTTTCTGATGAGTCAAGGTTAGATGTAAGTGTTGGATGGGACATTTTGACTTAGGTTTAGATATAAGCATTGAGAAAGACCTTCATGGAGGCTAGGCCTAAAACCAACATGAAAAGGGGATGGATTTGTAGAACTTCTTGTGATGAGAATAATCATGAGATAGCATCCATGATGATTTCAGTGATGATGATCCAGATCCAGTGATGATGTTCAGTGATGATCTAGATCGAGTGATGATGATCCAGATTGAGTGATGATCCAGATCCGATGATGAAATATGACTTGAAGATGAAGAAGACTTGAAGATGAAGGTGACTTGAAGATGAAGATGACAAGAGCTTGACGATGATCCAGAGGATATAGAGAATAAGACTTGTGATGTTAAATTGTGTCGAGAGAATACCTTCCTAGTTAAGAGGGAGTGTTGGTGTAATTGTAACTTCATAATGTATTCACTTGTATTTCTTATATATTGTAACTTGATGTTTATTCTAGGATGTATTGTAATGTTCTTGAGTCATGTCATGCCCTGATGTTCCTATCGGGAGTTTCTATAATGTAAACAAGTCATGTCAAGTCAAGGTGGGTAACTCTCCTATTGTCTAAGGGTTAAAGTCCCTACAGTTCCGGGGCACTAGGGTTATTAGACTCACCTAGTGAAGTCGGCCCTAGTTGGGTTTAGTCAAGTCGAGAATTAGTATAAATAGAGAGCTAGCCTCTCTATTTATCACACACTCACTCACACTCAGTTGTAGTGCATAGATGAGGAAGAGAAAGAAACTGGGGCAAGGAAGAAAGAAGTTACCAATGTCGGGAGATCATCTTACTGTTTTGGGGTTTTAGTTTTGGTGCTGATTCTATCTCCGAGGAAGTTGCAGGGTTTTATCCATTTATGGTTTCCCCAAGGAAAAATAATGTGTTCATTGTCTCTTGTGTTTGATTGCTGTGCTTGTTGTTCTCTCAGTTAAAGATCCTAATGTTATTCTAGCTTGGTGTTAAAAATCTAACAATTGGTTGGTTCCCTAGTAGTCTGTGAAAACCCAACAGGGTCGTTGGCTTGACTGTGGATGTATGAGTTGGGCTATGGGTGAGCCTATTGTTGTTGTTCCCTAGTGCCTTGTGGAATCATGCCCAGCTCGGGGGTGGCAGTGATGCTGAAATATTGAGGAGCACACTAGCCTATGGTTGGGTGGAACGTTCTAGCGACGTAGCTAGTTGCGGACCAACTTATTTTCTAGATAAGTATTCTTTTGCATTTAATCTCTTCAATGAATTGCTATGAATTAAAATGAACATGATGAATGCATGAATGAAATAAATGTGTTTGCTTCCGCTATAGATTTCATTATGCATCTGTGTGTGTTTTTATATTAATGCATTTTAGTTTTATTTTTATGATCATGGGGCTAGATTTCCCAGTTTGACAACAGTAGTTTGTTGGTTGCGTCCTCTCCATCGTCGATATGAGGGGTGGGGATGTGACACAGTTGGAAAGAGGATACATAGAAGATGTAAAAAATTGGTAATAGATGCCAATGGGGCAATGGGAGGGTTGGAAATTCTCTAGTACTTGGAAGCGACAAGTTTATCAAATTTTTGGGTGACCCGTTTCTTCTTAACGACGAATTTTTTGATATAGGATTCTAGAGCCAAGGGAACTCTAACTAATATCTATGGCCCGAGCTTGTTTGCTCAGAAATATTCCTTCCCAGAATTCTTGCATTGGGCCAGTGGGAAAATGGATAGTAACCCATGGATTATGGGAGGGGACTTCAACCTGATCTCATCCCCAGGGGGAAATAAAGGGGAAAGAAGGAATATGGGAAATTGCCAGGAATCCTTCAGGGATTTCATAGAGGAAATTCAGTTAGTTGACCTATATAAAGGAAATGGATGGTTCACATGGAATAATCAACATGGAGAGTATTACCATGTATCTTCAAGATTAGATAGATTCTTGGTCTCTAAGGACATATCTAAGGAAGCATGAGAGGTGTCATCCAGTGTCCTTTCGGCGGTAGGATCAGATCATTGGCCAATTTGTATGCAATGGGACAGGTTAGACATACACAATAGGAAATTGTTTATATTTGAGAAATTATGGCTTGAACATAAATATTTTAAATCATTAGTTCAATAGTGGTGGCAGGAAATCCCCCCTGCCACGGGGTCAGGGATGTATAAATTTCAATAGAAACTGAAGGCTTTAAAAGCTAGGATATGTACTTGTATTAAAGAAGACTTTGGAAACATATTCTAGGATAACAAAAAAATGATGTCACAATTGGAGGTTATCCAAAGGAGGGGGATGGATTACATCTACAAGGAAGATCTCAAACATAAGGAAGAATATCTCATCTCCTAGTTAGCCGCGAGATAAAGGAAGGAGGAGATATACTGGAAGAAAACATCTAGGAACCAATGGCTCCAGGAATGGGAGCATAACACAAAATTATTCCATAACACGATTATTCAAAACAAACAATGATCAAATATCCACAAACTGAAGGAGACCGATGGGCGGTACAATGAAACCAAATAAGAGATAGAAGAGAATATGGTTAACCACTTTAAATAGGTCATGACGAATGACAAAATGAATAGAAGACAAGATATTTCCAAAATAACCCAGCTCATCCCAACAATAATATCTCAGGAACATAATGAGATTTTGCTCAAAATTATAGAGCTTCAATAGGTGGAAGAACCAATGCAACATATGACTTTGGGAAAGGCCCCTGGGCCAAATGACTTCACCTCCATTTTTTCCATTATTTATGGGACCTCATAAAATAGGAAGTTTGGAAAATTGTTGAAGAATCATGCCAATCCCATGGGGTTTTGAGGGATTTAAATGTGACCTTCCTAACTCTCATCCCCAAATCAAAAGGAGTGGATGCACCTGGTAAATTCAAACCCATGGCACTGTGCAATGTCATTTATACGATAATTTCCAAAGTTGTATCCAACAGACTGAAACCGATCCTTCCTCTTCTAATTGCCCCGGCGCAATTTGTGTTTATGGAAGGAAGACAAACCCTAGATGGCATCATTTTGGTCCATGATGCAATTCATTTCCTGAAAGTTACCAGAAATCCAGGGATTCTTGTAAAACTTGACATCGCAAAACCCCATGACAAATTGAGTTGGAAATATATAAGAGAATTTTTTGTTGCCTTTGGATTTGCTAGAGAATGGATTGAGTGGGTTATGAATATGGTCTCCTCTACCTTATTTTCTATACTATTGAATGGCTCTCTCTCTCACATGGTGAATCTGTCTATATGTATTCAACAAGGGGATCCTCTCTCCCCCTTTATCTTCATCATCATGGAAGAAGGCCTAAGTAGGATAATCAAACCTCAGATAGATAGAGGTGAAATCCGTGGTCTAAACCTTCACAATGGTGCCAATAAACAGACTCACTAACAGTTTGTATATGATACCATGATCATGGCACACCCTTCAGTCCAAGAGGCATGAGCTTTCAAGAAATGTTGAACAATATTTTCCAAGGCCACCTGGTTGGAAATTAACCCGGGAAAATATCAGATTTTCTTCTTTAATACTTCTAGGATGACTCAGAGAAACGTCATCCACATCCTCAGATTCACGGGGGGCTCCCTTTCATCTAAATATCTTGGAGATCCTCTAGTGGAGGGGACGATCAAGAAAGTGTCATGGCAGGATCTCCTAGACCAGATGAGGAAGAAGTTATTGGGGTGGGTCTTCAGGCCATTAAATTTGATGGGTATATTGACCCTTGTTAAGTCTGTTCTCTAGGCCATGTCGATCTACTTATTTCTAGTCTTGGTGGCTCCTAAGTCAATCCTTAGAGAAATTCGAAATATACAACGTGTGTTTCTATTGGGTGGCAACCCAGACAAGTCCAAAATATCGTTGGTTAGCTGGGACAAATGATGTCACCCAAAGGACCGGCCGAAGATTTTTGGGTCTTTGTGATCCTGCGAAGATAAACGAGGTGCTCGAAGACAAGATCTAGTGGAGGTGGTGCACCTACATGAATGAACCTTGGGTGAAACTTTGGCACGTAAAGTATGCCCAGGGATGATCTAGTTCTGATTTAATTTATTTAAGGGAAGATAAAATAGGATCTCATATTTGGACCTCAACCCAACGAAACAAAATTCTTTTTCAGGATCATAGCTTCTAGGAAATTAGAGACGGGCACACAACAAAATTCTGGGATGACTCTTAGCATCAAATCCCTAAGCTATTAGAAAACCCCAAGTGGTAGGTTTTAATGGAAAAAGGAATAAGAGAAGAGATGATAAAAGTTTACCAATATTGGACTGAGATAGAGGACGATGGGGAATTTTGGGATTGGCAAGGCCAAGAATGGTGGGCACATATTACTCTGGTTAAGGAAGCTTAGGAGCTTAAGGAAACTATCCAAGATCAATGCATTTTAAGGCACGACGACCAGGACAAGCTACGATGGGGGTACTCACCCAAAGGGTTTTTTAACATTAAGGAGGCATATGACCTCTATACTTATGGAGGGGAATCCCCAAAGGATATCTGGAAAAAAATATGGGCATTGAAACCTTGGCCAAAAGTCGCAACCTTCATATGGATGGTCATGTAGAGGATAATTTTGATTGGGGAAAACCTGAGAAAAAAGAGATTTGTGGGTCCATCACGATGTTCTTTATGCAACAGGGAAGAAGAGACATGAACCAATTGTTGGATGAATGCCCCTTTACATCATCAATATGGGACTGGGGGGTGGTTATTTTTCACCAATCAGACAGGCTTAGAGGCCATTGAGATCAATCGATAAAAAAATGGAGTTTGGAAGCCTTCCCGAATCCCATCCTCATAATGTTGTGGTCTATGTTCCTGGGGATTCTACTTTGGGTGATATGGAAGGAAATAAATAAAAGGAACTTCCAAGATAAGATATCCATGAAGAGGAGGTTTGGAAAATATTGACTCACAATATTCAGAAGATGTAGAGGAATAACCAGTGGACATACAAGGACGGGGAGTTAAGTGAGTAAGAGGTAAGAATTGTCTATGGTTGGGGGCTTAGTAAAGAGGATCTAGGGGGACATCGTAAAAGCATACATGAAATCCAACCATCCAGCCTAAGTTCCTGGTATCAGACCTGAGGTGGCACCTTTAAGCTTAATTTTGATGGTGCATCGAAGGGAAACCCTGGTCCAGTGGGGTATGGTGGTGTATGTTGGGGTTCAATAGGAGCGATCCTCTATGCCTACTATGGCTCCATTGGAATAGAAACAAACAACGTGGTGGAGCTTAAAGGGATTCTACAATGGATGAGGATAGTTTCCAAGTTTGGCTGGGTGCCGATGATGGTGGAGGGATATTACAGGATAATTATCCAGATATCTAGAAATTTGGGCAATGGGAAACATGTGGAGAAGGTGACATCTAGCTGGCGCATTCTGGGTTGGTTGGAAAAGCTAGGGGCCCTTTTCTCTACCAATAATGCTTGGAATTTCGTCCATGTTAGAAGAGAGGACAACAAAGTGGTCGATCTTATGGCCAACATGGGAATCGATGGAGGAAAACACATCTATGAAGGGCAACTGGCAACTTTTGGAGGAGTAGAGTGGACAGATCAATGCATACATCTAGCTAATGTAGATCACGTGGCATCAAGAAGGGGAGGAGGTGACACACAGGGTACTCATGGATCCCCCTCATGTTCACACGTAGACAAGGCAATTCTCTTCCACATCATTAAATCTCCAGGCCTCCAAGATGATGAAAGGACACACAAAAATCATCCCCAGCTTGCGCTTGAGTTCATATCAGGTGCAGGTAATATCTAGTAGCGATTCGATTGGGTTTAACCATAAAGGTTAACAATTGTCATCAAGAAGTACATTGAAGAAGGTACAAAAGTGATGCTACTATGGAAAGGATTGACATATCAAGCTATGATAATCCCAATTCTCTCAATTATAGTCGGTATTGCTATAAATTTAGTCAAACAACAATGTATTTTCCGCTCATCTTTGTTTAGATTGGACTCATTGTTTCTATTGTCATTAGTACAGATCCCTCCTATGGAAGCCTTTCCTGTTTAAAAATTCACTGTGGGAAGATGACTCCAAGGGGGACGGAAGCCAATGCTGAAGCTTCCACCTCAAGGGTCCCTTTCAGCCTTGGTGGTAAGAAGGAAACCCGGACTCTTAAGGGTGTTGCTGGAAGGGTTACTCGTGCTCAATTGCAAGCCCTCGTCGATGCCACCTTCTTTCGTGAACATATTCCTATTGTTGTACGCAAAGAGATCAAAGCGATCAAGAAGGAGCTATGGGACAAGGCCAGGGCCACTCCGGTGGAATATATAAGTGCAGAGGTTGAAGATTGGGTCTTGGACCCAGGAACCATGGGTCGGGCTTCATATTATGAGCGCATGATAATTTCCTACTGGGTTATGAAGAACCTTCTGTTGCATGTGATGATGGATGGGGTAAAAAATATGTGGGGCGATATGGATCCGGTTCACATGTGGAAAGAGAATCACTGACATTGCATACTTATGCACAGGAAGGAAGACCTCATTGGTATTAAACTCAACCTAAAATTCTATGCACCACCTTCCCCTGCCATTGGAGGTGGGGAGACCAGCAAGACAATTGGAGGAGGAAGGAAATCGACACTGATAGTTTTATTTTTTGACAACGTTAGAATTGTAGTTAAAAATTGTCATTACATGTTAATTTTAATCCCCCCTGAATATTTCTACCGATAGCATCACTTTTTGGTTTTTTGGTTTGAGTGTTGAATTTACCGGTTTTCTAAGCGATATTACAAGTTTTTAAAGACGAGGTTGTAAAAAAATGTAATTTTAACTCCAAACAAAAGGGTGATTGTGGGAGAACATCTTTTTAAGTTGAAGTTTAATTTTGGCGTTTTTGACCTGAAATATGGGTTTCCAAGAGTTAGAATTATGATTTTGAGATCAAAATTCTCATTAATTCGATAATTAAGTTGATAGAAAAGACTAAGCCCTACAGAAGCACATTTTTTATTGTTAATTTTAACTCTTTATAAAATAATCTTTAAGGTAAAATATAGTAGAATTATGTAACATTCTTTAAATCTTAGGCAATAACATTGCAATCACTTGTTTTAAAATTTCTTCTTACACTACATTAATTTTACATCTTGAATCAATCTATTTTGAACTATAATGTAATGATCAACACGTTCTTTTAACATGTGGATAGCCTACATATCAACAAGTTATTTTAACTTGTGGATAGCCTATATATATAAAATCATATGTTGAAGAATATTTGGAAAGGGTCTTTAAAAGGTTAATCATGAAACTAGAGAATGGAGTAGTCTAATCATTCATTAGTTTTGGCATTTTCTTATAGGTATCATCATCCAATTCTGGAAAATATTTTTCCAACGAATATATTTTGGCTTGACATCATTCATATTCTTTAGAGTTAGTCTATTATCAGGTCCCACAAAAGGTCATTTGACATGGAGGACAAGAAAGTAAATGCGGCCATAGATTAGACATCCACCCAGCCCCCGTTAATGCAACCTTTCCACCCAAACTTCCTTTTAAATTATAAGTTCACTGATTACAATGCATTATTCAATTATTGCATTCTTGTTCCTGGCCATGTATGTAGATTTTGATCCATTGATGGATGACGAAGAGGTGCAGGTTTCTTAGTCATGAGAGAGAGTAAAACTCAACATTAACCATTTACCTGTGATTTAATGATGGATATAAACAATGTATAAATTATGGATCTACCTAGGGACATACTAAGGTTCCCAAATCCACCTCCAAATGGAGTGAACTCCATGACGATGCCCATCAATTTATTATTAACCACATGAGCATGCTTACATTACGTGAGATTCAAAGGTTTGCAAAAACAACAGGTGTATCTAAAATTTGTTTTTGTTTTGGGAAATGTTGCTACCTTGGTTGATTAGTGTAGGATTTCAAATGCATTTTGTGGAGGTACAATTTCTAAAGAATGGTGCAGTGTAGTTACAATGTACTTTCTATAAATGAAAAACCAAGATTAACTATAGAAAATAGAGACGGGCCTTCCATTCAAGGAAGAGTTTTGGTGCAAAATGTGTACCAATATTACCACATTATGCTTGTAGATTGATGCACCTGTGATGTTTGTTTCAAAATTTTAAAGAACAATGGAAGTTACAAACTTCTTATATCCCTCACTGAGAACTTATGTAATTTATGCTTGCAAGGGGAAGTATCCATGAAGCTTATTTCAAAGTTATAAGCAAAAGTGTTATATAATTGATGCTTGCAAGGGGAAGTATTCATGAAAATTATTTCAAAGTTCTAAACAAAAGTGTGTACATTTTATGTAAATATTACTTTGAAGTTGAAGAAGTTTTCTCCAAATCTTACAATGGTAGACATGGAAACATCATCTCATTCTCCATATTTCCATGTTTGTATTTGAATTGATGGATTTTATATATCTGTTTTTCCAAGAGTTTTGTTTTGTTGATTGATCGCTTGCATGCTTTCTCAGGAAAGATCATGTAGTTCACTAATACTATTATTAAGGAGATCATATTGTAATCATATAGATATTTTATTTGCATCAAGGGAAAGAATTTAAATATTTCACAATGTTGAATTGTTAGAAAAGAAAGTAGAAGCAAATTGTTGAGAAGCTAGATGTCCTTTTTATTTAGTTATGGTGTGCAATTTGAGGATAAATGCGCTTATTTAGTTGGTAGATGTTTTGTAGGAGATTTGATTGATGACATAATTTTTCAACATTCTTCAACAAATGATTCTATAGGAAGGAGAGAGTGAATTGGGAGAATGAGACCTTTAATGAAATCCTCTCGACCATCATCATCATGTAGTTGATACCATTGTTAAGATGAGAAGAAATAACAAGTTTAATTGATAATTTGAAATTATACAATTTAATAACATTCTTACCAAATACACATAGTTAGTTGCATTCTTACCTATGTGACAACAAAACTGAAATTTATGTCTTCAACTACATGATTTCTTCATGAAATTAAATAATAGATGAAATAAAATGCCCACAACAAGTTTCAATTCAAGTAAGTTGAGTGCACAAGGAAGAGAATCAACCATAATCTTGAAAGATTGCCTCAATTGATTCAATAGAGTCAAAAGAAAGAATGTTCTCTTTTTACAAAGATCCATAGTTACTGTCATGGTGGCTAAGTCCGATGTGTAGAGACGACATCATGACCCCTACACTTAAAATTGGATTTTTAAAGCTTGAAGAAGTATGTTTTTTTATTACAAATGAACAAATACCTAACAAATTGTGATCCTCACTAAATTTCAATACATGATTTTAATTGATTTTTTCAAGAAATCAATATACCTTTTTTAGGTGATAAAGTTTAAGATATTTTAGTAGAGAAGGGACTAGTTTTGCAATGAAGTTTTCATAAAAATTCAAATTAAATACTCCCATAAAGGTACTACTTTACTATTTTTTAGATTTTTATAATCTGATTTAAAATGACTTAAACTCCTTTTTTTTTTTACAGAAACCATAGAAGATATTGTATTAGTAAAAGAGGCGGTACACAACCATGTGCAAAATTAGGGTCTGCTTGACAGACTGATTTGCAGAGAAGATACTGGAATATCAAAACTTCTCACAATGCTAAAAAAGGCCTTCTATGCCATGTAAAACAACTAGTACCCATCGATGGGTAAAGACGCACAAACTTACTATTTAGCAATGTACACAAAAACATAAATAAACCATGCCAAGATGGAGCTACCACTTTTTTTTCACCTGGTCCATGGGATGGATGAACGATGGATGTTTCCTCCATTGGGTGATCATTTGCTGGAATTTCTTGACAATGGATACACTGATTCATGCTGGTTAACTCTTGCAATTCCTCATTTATGACGTCAACAATCCCCATAATCTCATGCAATTCCCAGTCGTTATCATCTATCCTAGATTCATGGAAACCCATATGATTATCCAAATACCTTACATCTGCCGCTGCTGCTCTGCCTTTGTCCATGCCCTTGCCCAGAAGTTCATACATCTAACGCATGTGTTTTTTAATTTCCTGTAGAGTAGACCATATGTCATTTAGAGTCACTTCCCTTTTGTTTTTTTCCATGGAGAGGGAGAAAGAATCCGTGAGCATCGTGTGGGTAAACTGAGCCAACAACGGATCGAGCCAACCACTTGCTAAAACGTTGTCGCGAAGGGGACTTGCAAGAGAAGAATGAATCTGCGTTTCTTCTGTGAATAACCAGAGTCCTGGCCTGATGGAATCTTCTTCAAAAACACGATGGTCGTCTGCAAACAGGAGAGCCCTCTTCATCCTGAATCGTTCTGCCAAATCTCATGTGGAAAATTTCTTCATTGCTGCATAGGACTGAGCAGTTGTCCCTGCATTTGAACCCATCACATTGGATGTGACACCATCTGTCCAATGTGCTGGCCAACTGTTCGCTTGGGGCCTGAAATTTGGTCAGGAAAGAAAAGAATGGGAAGGCCAAACAGAATCACCCCCCTTAGTGCATGAACTTAGGATAATAAGGAACATAGAAATAAGAATTTTCATGGTCCTTTATTATTGCTAACCCAATTTCATTCCTGGCTCCTTGATTAACATACTTATCCGCTCCAGTGTTATTGCCTCTGAGCATCTGGAAGAAGGAGGCTTGCAAATTTGTTGAGAGACGAATTACACGATCATAAATTCTTTTGAACTTGATTGCACCTTGCTTGTTTCCAAGTCTCATTTTTTGGATAACTTGCCTTGAGCCGCTAATAGCTATGAGGTTTGAAATGTTATTTTGTTTTTCCAGTTCCGTCCCTAGGAGAAGCATGAGCCATTCTTCTTCGTTGTTGGTTCTTCACCCAATTCCCCATGTATAAGACGTTACTATGTTTCCTTCGAGATTGTAGATAATCCCACCAACACCTGCCTCCCCTGTTGCATGTAAACCTAATGAATTAAACTCCTTTCATATTGGTTATGTAAAACAATTAATGTTATTGAACAAATTCATTATTATCAGTAAGGGCAATGGATTTTTTTTTGCAAATGAACACAACCTTGGATCATAAGTTTAAGGTCCAACATATTATGTCAACCATGTTAATTGAGGGTACTTTAGGTTGAAATAAATTAGTACTAGACAATACCTATCCAAGTAATATAAAAGAAAGGATAATTGTATAACACAATAAACTTTGTAAACCATCTAAGTAATATAAAAGAAAGGATCATTGTATAGCACAATAAGCTTTGTAAACCACACAATGCCAAGTGCCTTTTATTTTTTGACAAATTTAGAATTGTAGTTAAACAAATTTCATTACATGTTAATTTTGCATTAAATTTAAAAGCTTTATGACGATAAACATTGGTTCACCTCCAACCTCTATTGTGAAAACAAAATTAATTGAGTTGATGAAATTATTCTTCACCTAGCCATGCCTAGCAATGTATATGATTATTCACCCTTTCATGCCTTGGCAAAAATAAAAACTAACATCAACTCAAAAAAAAATCAAATGAGTTTAAGAGAATATAAATAGTCATGCAACTTGATGGTAATTAATGAATCTAAAAATCTTAAACAACATAGAAGTTTTGTTCATTGGATAGTTCCTTAATAGACCAAGAAAAATGCTTCAAAATATAATGCATGATCATGGGTTTTCTAATTATAGACTTGGAAAGGTAAAACACTTGCATTATGTGTAAGTTGTGGAAATGAAGCACATGCATTTTATGTAAATTGAAAAATAAGTTAGCATTATTAAGATCATAATAGAATTTGTGGGATCTTTAAATTGATGGATTTTTAAATTGAAAACATTGAACCCTATAAACAACACATAACTATAATCAAACTATGAAAAATAGGCAACATACCACCTTTTGATGCATTTCTATTTGATTTGTAGTTTTGAAGCTTCAATATAAAAATTTACATAGAAAATAAATGTCGAGTAACACAAGACACATCATTTGTTTATTGAATCCCATGATAGACTCATCATTTGATGGATGTGGAATTAGGGATTCTAAGATTAATTGGAAAGATTGCACGTTATAGACATAAATTGCAAGTCAAACTGATGGATTCCTTGATAACATCTTATTAATAATCTTATGGCATTGAAGAGGATATTTGTTGACTATGGTGATTATCAAAGAATTTGAGCCAACCAAAACCATAGATGCCATTCTTGAGAAAAAAGGAATGGATTGGCTTAAAAAAGTATCAAAGTTGGCACATGCATGATCAATTTTAATAGACAGTAGAAGGTTGAGTTTTCTATCGAAATAGTGGTTTTGTGCTAAAATCTATAGGGGTTAACCGAATTTAAACATATAATGTACAGTTTGGAAGGGCTTAGTATTGATTTTAGCTACTTGTTACCACAAATTCAATTAAATATAATAGTTGTGGATGATTATGTTAGACGTGTATCCCTAGAAAGAGAGTGTGATGCCAAGAACTACATACTTTAATCCAAATTACTCACAAATTACAACCACCCATAATGATGGTAGTTCATTTTTTAGAGACTAATCTAATGATGCAAATGGATCCTCTATCTTAGAAGCATGGAGGTTCAAAATGGATTAAGAATATTCCAGGGTAAATTATATTGAGAGAAATTAAGGGGAGTGATTCACACAACAATGAAAAATTAAGAACTCTCAAATATACAAATATGTAACTAATCTCTACAAGTAAATAATCACATACAACGTATCCCTAAATCAAATAAAATTATGTCATTGTTCAAACCTCCAACAAACATGTACCAACCAAATAAGCACACTAATCTTTGAACTTCACACCATAACTAATTCAAAATAACATCTAGATAATAGTTGAGCATCTTAACAATTTCTCTTCTACCGAGTCTTTTATTTCAATTTAGCATAGTGAATGATCCAAATTCTTGCCTCTAATGCAAATAACATATCTCTGCATGAATGCAATTTGACCTAGTTAATGACAAAATATTAGTTAAATACTCTGAACTTGCTTAAGAAAGTTTACAAACCATGACAGAAGAAAAACAAAAAAAAATTGGCGAATAAATGTAAAATCCTTCAATTGAAAGAAGGAAATAGAAACATGGGGAATTAGATGGCATCTCAAAGTCCCAAGTGTAAGTTTTGGAGAATATTTATCCAATTTTAAAATAAGGTTTACAATGAAATTACACACATTGTTGTTTAGAATTTTGAAACAAGCTTCATAGTTACTTCGCCTTGCAAGCATAAATTACACATATTGTTGTTTAAAACTTTGAAACAATCTTCAAAGGTACATGAACATGCAAGCATAAACTGATAATGTTGGCATGAACTTTGCACCAAAATTCTACCTTTTAACGAAAGGTTCATCCCTATCTTTTATAGTTAATCTTGGTCTTTCTTTGTTAATAAGATTCACAAATTTATACTTGGGAGATAGGGTTTTTGAGTGTTTAGGAAAATGAGACGGGAGACGACGTCAAACTGGTTTGTGAGGTAGCTTCTCCTAGTTGGTGAAGGGACGACGCAATGGTGAACTAGGTAGGGGGCCTCTCCCCCTCCACAACCTCCGGAAAGAGTGTGCCATCGCGCTCGAAGATCAACGATGTCTAGGGGGATGGATCGAGGGAGTGCATGGACGAAGGACAGGACAAGATCCCCATCTGGGATTCAAATCAGGGCACTAGTGGGTGTCTCCCGCGTGCCCATACCATCCTAGATATGCAAATTAGATTGAAAAAAGTCCTAGAAAAGGTGGAGCTTCGGAAGGAGAAAGAACTGACAGGAAAATTTATTGGGATCTGGCTGAAAGAGAAAGATCTGATCCGATGGATCAAGCATACTTGGAGTCCCAAAGGTAAATATGATCTGCACTTGGGATCCAATGGTTTTTTCACCATAATTTTCTTCAATAAAGATGATTTGGATTGGATCTTGGAAAGGGGCCTTATTTTTTATTCTTGACAGACCTCTACCTACGGCCATGGAAAGAAAGATTTAAACCTGAGCAAGAAGGAATGAGGGTGCCCCTTGTTTGGATCCATTTGTATTCTCTCCCTTACAAGTACTAGCCACCTGGAAATTATTCAAGATATCGGGAATATGTTGGGAGAGTTTGCGAAAGCAGCGGAACATACTAAACAATAGAGGTATACGACATTTGCTCGAATATGTGTCTATATGGATCTATCAAAGGAGCTTCCAGAAACCATCAAATTAAACTGGGACGATGAATAATGGCAACAACCAATCGATTATGAACACATTCCATTCATGTGTTGATAGTTCCATGAATACATGCACATTAGTGGGAATTTCCTAAAGAATAGCCAGTAGCCCCTGACCAAAACTCGGACACAGGAGAAGGTGGAGGACAGAGAGGGATTCACCCAAGTTTGTATTAGAAGAAGAAATCCTTGATCTGGTCCTTCATAACAACATGAAATAATGTCCAAAGGGGAAACATAAAATTCTAGTAACAGATTTGAGATCCTTAGCGAGAGGGAAGAGGAGGAGAACCCTCATAATAAGGATGAGACCAAAATATCCCATCCTATCTTGGTGATACCCAAGGAGGGGGAAGGCTTGGGTCAAGAGGAACATGTGGAAGCAATGGAGGAAGACAGAGTTGAGGTTATGGATATGGGAGAGTTATATAAGGATGAAATAGAGAAAGAGTGTGAGAAAAAAGGGAAAGGATATGTATCCAGGAGGAAACCAAAGCTTATGTAGAAAGCCATCATCAAAACAAAGGACAATCAACAAATTGGGGTAGCCTTAGAGCCCCAAAAGGGGAACAAGAGGAAGCATCTTGAGGAGGACCCAAGGAGAGGGAGGAAGAAAAAAAAGCAGAGGATTGCGGAGATAGGTGTCAATATCATTGAATCAAGTCAGTACCCCTTTATTGTGGTAGATTTTACTAAAGTCAATAGAGTGAATCAATGAAAATAATGTCATGGAATATTTGGGGTTCCAATCACCCTAGGAATATTAAAGTACTATCAAAGAAGCATAAAATTGAGAAGCCAGTTGTTTTATTTCTCCAAGAGATGAAGTGTAATTTTTAAACCCTAGAACAAGTTGGACATAGGGTATGGAGAGGATGTAAAACAATGGAAATAGATACCAATGGGTAAATGGGAGGGTGAGCAATTCTCTGGCGCCCGTAGGTAGTAAGTTTATCAAATTTTTGGGCGATATGTTTCTCCTTGACGATAGATTTTTCAATACAGGATTCTAGAGCCAAGGGAACTCTAACTAATATCTATGGCCCGAGCTCGTTTTCTCAAAAATATTCCTTCTTAGAATTTTTGCGCTAGGCCACTGGGAGAATGGATAGTAACCCGTGGATTATGGGAGGGGACTTCAAACTAATCTCATCCCTAGGGTAAAATAAAGGGGGAAGAAGGAATATGGACAGATTCTAGGAATCCTTCAGGGATTTCATTAAGGAATGTTAGTTAGTTGACCTATATAAAGGAAATGGATGGTTCACATGGAATTATCAACGTGGAGAGTATTACCATGTAGCTTCAATATTATATAGATTCTTGGTCTCCAAGGACATATCTAAGGAAGTAGGAGAGCTGCCATCCAGTGTCCTTCCGACGGCATGATCATATCATTGGCCAATTTGTCTGCAATGGGACAGGTCATGCATACATAATAGGAAATCATTCAGATTTGAGAAATTATGGCTTGAACATAAAGATTTTAAATCATTATTTCAGCAGTCGTGGCAGGAAATGGTCCCCCTCATGGGGTCAAGGATGTATAAATTTCAATAGGAACTAAAGGCTCTAAAAGATAGGATTCATACTTGGAGTAAAGAAGTGTCATGTCCCCACCCCTCTACCAGAGAGAGAATGCGACTATGGTACTATCAAATCTGGGAAATCTAGCCCCATGAACATAAACATAAAAATGCGTTGAATTAAAAACATACATAGATGCATTATACATGAAATAAACAACGGAAGAAAAACACATTCATTCAAGCATTCATCATGTTCATATTAATTCATAAAACAAATACAGTTGCATAAACTAAATACATAAATAATACTTATCTTGAGAAGAAGCTTTCCCACAACTAGCTATGTTGTTGCAATGGTCCACCCAACCATAGGCTAGTGTGCTCATCAATCTCTCAGCATCACTGCCACCCCTGATTTGGGCATGATTCCACAAGGCACTAGGGAACAACAGGCTTACACACAACAATACCATACATCCACAATTAAGCCTACACACAGTTGGGTTTCACAGACTGTCCAGCCAAGCCGATGAGCAACTGGGTTCCACGGCTATTAAGGAAACAACCCAACAACATAGGGGTTCCTTGGAATTACTCAGCCAAGACACACCTTACGTCAAACACATAATCAACCAATTAATCAAACACAACCACACACAACTGTTGGGTATGAACAAAACGTTTTTGGGAAACCAAAACAAAATGGTTGAGGGGAAAACAACCCTACATGAGAAAATATGATTTCAAGAAATGTTCTTGGGATCCACAGAGGTAAAAACAACCTCATCAAACCCTCAGATCGTGGATCTATTCTTCCATCCGCTGGGCATTCCCAAACATAGAATTTGCAACCAAAAACAAATTGGGGAAATTGGGGAAAAACAAACTGGGAACCAAAAACGATTTCACAAAACGTTTATGGGCATTGTACAGGCTAAAACGACTCCCATACACACCCAAATTGTGGATCTTAGTTTCCCATTCACTGCACAACTCCAAAAACGAAAATCTGGGTATGTAAAAATAAGGAAACAACATCAAAACGTGGAGGTAAATGCACAACAAGATCATGTTGGGTGAGGGATACAAAAACGCCTCTTAGAACCCCCAAATAGTCAATCCTTGCTGCACATTCACTTAGCAAGACCCAAAAAAATTTATGGGCATGTAGAAATGGAGAAAAATGCAGAAAAATGGGATGAGAATGCCCCAACTTTCTCCAGTTGCGTGAGAGAGCAACGGATGGGTGAATGAATGGCTTTGACCTCCTTTTCCAAGTATTTACTTGGCCCATAAGTCAATATTCATTTTCCCAAAAATGGGTGGCTTCCCCAACACGAATTTGACTTCCATACTCTTTCCATCCCCATGCAATAACTTCCTCAACCAACCTCTAGATGATTGGGCACAAAAGGACAAAAAGGGTAGATGACAACATTATGGGTTTTCCCTTAGACATTGGATTTTCCCCATTGTATCAAGGGTTTGATTATTTCCCCCCTCCCTATTCCTTGTGAAATCATGCCCCCATCTCTTTAAGTTTGCGGCGCATAGCTAGTTGTGGTAATTATTAATTTGCATTTTTACATGATGTCTCAAAATATATTGTGCCTGGCTAGCACATAAACCATCAGCATCAATTTTAATTTCCTAAACATAAAATACTAAATCCATGGTGGGGCCTTTGCCTTGATCTCCACACTACGATTTAATACAATATTTACATCATATGCAATTTAATACCATGGGTTCAAAACCGGGGTGTTACAAGAAGACTTTGGAAACATATTCCAGGATAAGAAAAAACTGATGTCACAATTGGAGGTTATCCAAACGAGGGGGATGAATGAAGGCCATGGGGAATATCTCAAACATCAGGAAGAATACCTCCTCTCCTAGATAGTCACGAGAGAAAGGCAGGATGACATATACTGGAAGACAAAGTCTAGGAACCAATGGCTCCAGGAAGGGGAGCGTAACACAAAATTATTCCATAACATGGTTATTCAAAACAAGCACCGATTGAAGATCCACAAAATAAAGCAGAATGATGGGCGGTACATTGAAACCAGAGAAGAGATAGAAGAGGAGATGGTTAACCAGTTTAAACAGGTCATGGCGAAGGACATAATGAATAGAAGACAAGATATTGCCAAAATAACCCAGCTCATCCCAATAGTAATCTCTCAAAAACATAATGAGATTTTGCTCAAACTTATAGAGATTCAAGAGGTGGAAGAAGCAATGCAGTAGATGACTTTGGGAAAGACCCCGAGCTGGACGAATTCACCCCCAATTTTTTCCACTATTTATGGGACCTCATAAAATAGGAAGTTTGTAAAATCATTGAAGAATCACACCAATCGCGTGGGGTTTTGAGGGATTTCAATGCGAACTTCCTAAATCTCATCCCCAAATCAAAAGGAGCAGATGCACCTCGTGAATTCAGAACCATATCCCTCTACAATGTCATTTATAAGATAATTTCAAAAGTCGTATCCAACAGACTGAAACTGATCCTTCCTCTTGTAATTGCCTTGGAGCAATTCGAGTTTACGGAAGGGAGATAAACCCTAGATGGCATCATTTTGGTCCATGAGGCAATTCATTCCATGAAAGTTACTAGAAAGCCAAGGATGCTTGTAAAACTTGACATCGCAAAATCCTATGACAAATTGAGCTGGAAATATATGAGAGAAGTTTCTGCTGCCTTTGGATTTTATAGAGAATGGATTGAGTGGGTTATGAATATGGTCTCCTCTACCTTATTTTATATACTATTGAATGGCTCTCCCTCTCGCATGGTGAATACGTCTAGAGGTATTTGACAAGGGGGTCCTCTCTCCCCCTTTCTCTTCATCATCATGGCGGAATGCATAAGTAGGCTAATCAAGTCTCAGATAGATAGAGGTGAAATATGTGGTCTAAACCTTCACAATGGTTCTGATAAGAAGACGCGTCAACAATTTATGGATGATACCATGATCATGGGACACCCTTCAGTCCAAGAGGCACATGATTTCAAGAAATGTTGAACAATATTTTCCAAGGCCACCTGGTTGGAAGTTAACCCAGGAAAATATCAGATTTTCTTGTTTAATACTCCCAGGATGACTCAGAGAAACATCATCTGCATCCTCGGATTCACGGGGGCTCCCTTCTATCTAGATATCTTGAAGCTCCTCTAGCAGAGGGGATGATCAAGAAAGTGTCATGGTAGGATCTCCTACACCGGATGCGGAAGAAGTTATCGGGATGGGTCTTCAGGCCATTAAATTTGATGGGTAGATTGACCGTTGTTAAGTTTGTCCTACAGGCCATGCTGATCTACTTATTTTCTGTCTTGGCATCTCTTAAGTCAATCCTCAAAGATATTTGAAATATACAACATGTGTTTATATGGGGTGGCAACCTAGATAAGTCCAAAATAGCGTTGATTAGCTGGGACAAATTATGTCACCCAAAGGACTGACCAGGGATGTTTGGGTCTTCGTGATCCTGCAAAGATAAATGAAGTGCTCAAATACAAGATCTAGTGGAGGTGGTGCACCTACACAAATGAACCTTTGGTGAAACTTTGGCATGTAAAGCATGACTAAGGTATATCTAGTTGTGATTTAGTTTGTTTAAGGAAAGATAAAACAATATCTCATATGTGGACCTCATCTCAACGAAAAAAAAGTCTTGCTTAGGATCATAGCTTCTGGGAAATCATAGATGGGCACACAACAAAATTTTGGGATGAATCTTAGCATCAACACCCTAAGCTATTGGAAAACCCCAAGTGGTGGGTGTTGAATGGAAAAAGGCATAAGAGAAGGGATGATAAAAGTTTTCCAATATTGGATTGAGATAGCAGACTATGAGTACTTTTGGGATTGGCAAGGCCAGGAATGGCGGGTGCGTGTTAATCTGGTTGAGGAAGCTTAGGAGCTTCAGGAAAGTATATGAGAGCAGTGCATTTGAAGGAACGATGACCAGGACAAGCTACGATGGGTGTACTCACACAAAGGGGTTTTTAAAATTAAGGAGGCGTATGAACTCCAGAATTCTAGAGGGGAATCCCTAGAGGATATCTGGAAAAAAATGTAGGCAATGAACCCTTGGTCAAAATTCACAACCTTCACATGGTTGGTCATGTAGAGGATAATTTTGATTGGGGAAAACCTGAGAGAAAAGGGATTTGTGGGTCCATCACATTGTTAACTATGCAACAGGGAAGAAGAGACCATGAACCAATTGTCGGATGAATTCCCCTTTACATCATCAATCTAGGACTAGGGGCGGTTATTTTTCGTCGATCGGATAGGATCAGAGGCCGTCCAGATCAATCGATACAAAAATGGAGTTTGGAAGCCTTCCCGAATCCCATCCTCAGGATGTTGTGGTCTATGTTCCTAGGGATTCTACTTTGGGTGATATGGAATGATACAAATAAAAGGAGCTTCCAAGATAATATATCCACTAAAGAGGAGGTTTGGAAAATATTGACTCGCAATATTCAGAAGACAGTGAGGAATAACCAGTGGATGGACTATGACAGGGAGTTAAGCGATCAAGAGGAAATAATCGTTAATGGTTTGGGGATTAGTAAAGAGGATCTAGGGGGACATCGTAAAATCATACAATCCCACTAACCAAACAATATGAGTTCCTGGTCTCACCCCCAGGTGGCACCTTTAAGCTTAATTTTGATGGTGCATTGAAGGGAAACCCTGGTCCAATGGGGTATGGTGGTGTATGCCGGGTTTCAATAGGAGCAATCCTCTATGTCTACTATGGCTCCATTGGAACAAAAACAAGCAATGCGGTGGATATTGAAGGGATTTGCAAGGGTTGAGGATAGTTTCCAGTTTTGGCTGGGTGCTGGTAATGGTGGAGGGAGATTACATGATCATTGTCCAGATATCTAGAAAGTTGGCCAATGGGAAACGAGTGGAGAAGGTGACATCTAGTTGGTGCATTATGGGTCGGTTGGAAAATCTAGGGGTCCTTATCTCTACCAATAATGCTCATAATTTCGTCAATGTTAGAAGATATGCCAACAAAGTGGTTGATCTTATGGATAACGTGGGAGTTGATGGAGGACAATGCATCTGTGAAGGGAAACTGACAAATTTTAGAGGAGTGGAGTGGACAGGTTAATGCAGACATCTAGCTAATGCAGATCACATTGCATCAAGAAGGGGAAGAGGTGACACACAGGGTACTCATGGCTCCCCCTCACGCTCACATGCGGACATGACAATTCCATCCCACATCATTAAATCCCCAGAGTGACAGGACGATGAAAGGACACAGGAAAATCATCCCCATCTTACTCTTGAGTTCATATCAGGTGCATGGAATATCTGGTAGCGATTCGATCGGGTTTCACCACAAAGGTTAACAATTGTCATCATGAGGCACATTGAGGAAGGTACATAAGTGATGGTACTATGGAAAGGATTGATGGATCAAGCTATGATAATCCAAATTCTCTTAATTATAGTCGATCTTTCTATAAAGTCAGACATATGACAACGTATGTTTTGCTCATCTTTGTTTAGATTGGACTCAACTGTTTCTATTGTCATTAGTGAAGATCCATCCTATGCAAGCCTTTCCTATTTAAAAATTCACTATGGGAAGATGAATCCAAGGGGGATGAAAGCCAATGTTGAAGCTTCCACCTCAAGGGTCCCTCGCGACCTTGGTGGTAAGGAGGAAACTAGAAGGACTCTGAAGGGTGTTGGTGGAAGGGTTACTCATGCTCAATTGCCAGCCCTGACCAATTCCACTTTCTTCCGTGAACAAATTCCTATTGTTGTCCACAAAGAGATCGAGGCGATTAAGAAGGAGCTATGGGAAAAGGCTAGGGTCACTCCTATAGAATATATAAGGGCATAGGTTGAACATTGGGTCTTGGACCCAGGAATCACAGTAGGTCAATCTTTGTATTATGAGCGTATGATGATCTCCTACTAGGTTATGAAGAAATTTATGTCACATGTGCTGATGGATGGGGAGAAAAAGATGTGGGGCGATATGGATCCAGTTCAAGCGTGGAAAGAGCATCACCGATATTTCATACTTATGCATAAGAAAGTGGACCTCATTGGTAGTAAACTCAACCTAAAATTATATGCACCACCTTCCCTTGCCATTGGAGGTGGAAATACCAGCAAGAAAATTGGAGGAGGTAGGAAATCGATTATGGATCCAGGCCTAAAGAGGAACTAGAAGCTCAATGCTTGCACACAACCAACCATGGTAATGGGGGGTAGGAGCATGATCAGGTTCATATGTAGTAGCACCAAATTTCCTCTTTTGTTTAATGTTGTGTCTATGTTTAATAATTATCCATCATAGTATTTCGATAGGTAGGGAGGGAATATAGGGGATGTCATTATGTTAGTTCATATGTTGAAAGGAAGAACTGTCTTTTTTGGCTCTTCTATTTATACCATTTTGACTATTGATGGATGAAAGGGAGGTTTGAGACTGTTGTGAGGATATGCCCAACAAATTTATGGAAAAACTAGCTACCTAATCTTCTATTTTTGGTAATATAGTTTTAATTTACAAAAAAAAAGATTCACAAATTTATATAAAGTATGATGTAATTGTATTGCAACATTTTGTAAAAAATATACCTCTACAAAATACATATGAAATCCTGCATTGGTCCACCAAGGAAACATTTTTTCCAAAATAGAAACAAAGTCTAGATGCATATACTACATCTTTGCAAGCCTCACCACGTCAAGTAGATGCATGCATGGTTATATGGTTAATAATAATTTAAATGGGATTGGTCAAGGATATTAATCCATTTTATAGTCTAACCATAATGGGTGTGGGATTGGAAACCTAAGAATATTACTAGCTAGATCTGCAAGTTATACATTGCTTATATCCATCATTCGTTCATGAGCAAGTGGTCCATGCTAGTTCTTACTCTTTTTTCCGCAGTCCATGAGTAAGCAGTCCACACTAATTCTTACCTTAACATCAAATTCTCCATCTAGGGCCAGGAATAGGAACAATGGTTGTCGAATACTACAATGTAATTAATGAATTTGAAAGGGAATTTGGGTAGGAATGTTGCATTAAAAGTACTCCATGTCGACTAAACTTCTATTAGAATTACTAGTTGGGAATTAGAGAATCCCATCCATTAAACAATCACACTTAATTTGAACCATAAGAACACAAGTATGATGCAAACCTCACATTGTATTGATATAGAATTTCTCTCCCAATAAAGTACAATGATGCCCCTTTATATAACAATGCATGACCATACAAATCATTCCATACTAAGATTTCTTGTTTTAACATATGCATTACTATATCCCATAATATCTCTCCTTAAATATCTCAAGTGATCCCATGAGATACTCATCCCTAATTCCTCTCATTGTCCTCATCTTTAAATAAAACATAGACTTTGTGCATTATATGCATTATTACATATTATATTGCCTCCGTTAAATATCACAAGTATGATCTATTCCTCCATACTCCCCTTCAATGAATAATTTTGATTCAATATGGATGTCTAAGTTGTCTTCATCTTCAATCTTATGTACTCCGCATCATCTTTAGTCTTCTTCATCCTCATCTACATCTTCAACTATTGTCACCTTCTTGTATTGTGCATGAGCTACACCATTCTTTGATAAGTCTAGATATTTAGTCAATCATTTGAAATTCATTTTTATATCAAGGGTTTCTTCAACATACTCTCAACCATCTCATGGGTTTCTTCGACTTAACCTCAACCATATCATGGGTTTCTTCGACTTACCCTCAACCATCTCATGGGTTTCTTCTGCTTGCCCTCAACCAATACATAACATTTATGGTTTTATTTGGATTACCTGGAACCCTTAGAACATATCCATGGTTTTCCTTAGCTTAATTGTATCGATTGCAAGTGGTTTTCGGATTACCACAAACCATTATAAGAAAAATGACTCATGATTTGATTTACTCAAAGAAACAACTCAAGTATAATAGATTACAACTCTTTCCCGATAACAAGAATTTGGCATGTGAATCTTTGGACAACTTGAATTTTTGAAAACCAACTAACTTATGGACCTTTAATGTGAGATGTATTGTTGTACATTGGAATATTTAAATTTGTATAATCCTTTCAACACAAAAGTAACTTTATGGAATTCTTGCACATTTATCTAACCACACCGTACACGTATATGAGTCTTTGCTATTTCTTTGTTCCAACAAATGTGATGATCATGATTGGTAAAACCACAATTAATGCAAGAATGTAAGATCCAACTTTTTTCTTGTACATGTCTTGTTTTTCCATAATGCTACAACACTGTTCCTACTTCGTTGCACTGCGACATGTAGATAATTCACTTTCTATTGATGTTTCTGCTTTAAAAATGATGTCGCCATTGTTTATGTGACCTTCATAACCAAGGCCTTTATTTCTGGATTTATACATATCTCTATGGGATTATGGTTGCTTTGCACATTTTTTCCTTACTTTTTCCGTCAAAACCAATTTTATTCATGAGTTTGGACCCAATTCCCTTTGCATTCCTTTTGAAACAAACAATTTCATCATCTATGAGTTTCACCTTCACAAATATCACGAGAATCATTATTCTGAGTCTCATACTATGAGAGGGACACATTTAGATCATCATTATCAACCAAATTACATGTATCACAAGAACTATCAATCAAGTCACTTGTTTCACAAATTGCATCACACATTACTTTTTCCTAGTTCATTTTTTCACTTCACTTTCCAATGCCACCAATACTTTTTCCTTTGCTAATAACTCTTGCTGAAATGATTCTATCATTCATCTTTCTTATCATGAGGGTTTAAGAGATCATTTATCCATTGATATTTATTCTAGTTCACTTATACATTTTGTAGTGCAACTAAAAATGTTTTAATGGGCCTCTTTATCACATTCTCTAAGGTCAAAGAATTTTCTCTAAAGTTGAAGAATTTTCCCACTATTGAGATATTTTGTGTATTTTGTTTCTGTAACCTATCAATTTCTTGGAGAGCATCATCAAGATCATGTTTAAGTAGTTTAATTTCATCTTGTTGTATCCTTTTTCATCTACCCATTTTAAAGTGCCAAATGATCATGATCGCTTGTCGAAGAATCAACACAATAAATACAAGGTGTCGCGTACAACCGATCATGCACCCATCTTTCAAATACAATGATTGTGAGTGCATTAAGTACCATCGAGCGTTCCCCCCTTTCAACATTGGAAACCTTTCGTTCAAATAAGGACCCAATAACCACCAAAAATGTTATTAATTTTAATGCAAGGAAGATGAAACACTTGTGCAATTACAATAAAACCCCTTTTCAAGGAAAGGTGAAAAAGTAATGTAAGCTATTTTATAAAACATGCACTTCCCATACTTTTGTATAAAATAAAAATGCTTACAAAGAGATTATGTTTTTGTAACATAGACTTACACTCTTAAAATGGTGGTTCACTGTTGTTAAGGGATACATTCACCAAGAGAAATGCCAACACCTGATATTCCAGAGAATCAAGGCATGGCTAAAATTACATAATGCACTCAATCATTACATAGTCAATACATAGGGTCTCAACTACTCTTACCGGTACTAGGTAGCTTGGTTTAGGGGATAGCTAGTTCTCATTCCTGAACTCACTTTAGACCATAAAACCTCAAGGATATCACCTCACCTTACACTTTATAGGTAGTATTTAAACAATGTATATTGCAAACATTGGAATGCAACTCAACATGAGAATATTTAGAAAGGAAAGAGAGAACCTACCCTTTGTTGAAATCTTCAGGATTTTCACTGTGTTGAGTTTTTGAAAGCTACGTCTCGGGTGAACCCTCCACCCATGTTCATGGAATTGTAATGAAGATGCTCTAGAATTGAAAAGCTTTAGGCTGCATATATAGAGAGAAATAATGTAAAATCATGGATTAACTAAATAGAAAATTGAAATGGTTCAATAGAGAATCAAGGAAAAGAATGATAAACAATTCATTATTTTAAGGATTAAGGTGAGGAAATTAGGGTAGAAAGTGTGTGGAATAGTTAAATAAATTAATCAAACAACTATAATAAATAAATATATAAGATTAAATAGGAATTAGTGTTAAAGGTTAAAATAAAAGAAAGAAAAATAACCTAAAGAGAGGAAAAAATGTTCAAGTTTAAGGACTTATTTCAGATGTGGTTACATTAATTAAATAATTAATAAATTAATGAAAAGAGGAATACAGATGGAGTGAGGGATTCCAATTAATGAAAAAAGGAGGATGTTAGGTAAAAAAATGGTTAGTTTAAGAGAAAAAGTGTTGGAAGAAGGAAAGACAAAGTGAAAAAAGTGATTTGAGGGTGGGTGATATTAATTAAAAGGAATGAAAAAGATGGGGGGGGGGTGTTTCAGTGAGTACATGAGGAGATGGAGAGAAGAACTGGGGATTATGAAATATATTTTTTATGAGGTAGGGGAGCGTAAATAAAGAGGATAGAATAGATTTTTTTTTCAAATAATTGGAAAAGGGGGAAAGACTTATTCATAAGTTTGAGAAAATATGAAAAATAAAAGGTTTTCAATAACGATTTAATATATACCAGTATTCATGATTAAAATTGTTAGGGTACTTCTCTATCTCAAGGGCTTCCTTATGAGGCGAGAAGTGTAATGAGAAGGGCAAGCAAGAATTTCGATCTGGTTAAGGAAGATGATATGTTTGGAATTAAGGGAATGCTCAACGATGATAGATTTGGTAAGACGATTGTGATTAGTATCATAAATGTGCTCTTTGATGCAGGTTTGGATTGACCTATCCGTTTGGACAATATAATATATACCACAAGAGTACACAATTTGATAGACACCAAGGGATAGATGGGGGTTAGATTTATCTTTGACACTTTGAAAGAATTGTTGGAGTGTTTTGAGAGACTTAAAGATGGTTCCAACATTGTTTTTGCTTAATAGTTTAGAGATTCAATCAATGATACCTTGGATCTAGGGTAGGGATATTGTTGACTGTGGAGGGGAGTTGGGTTTGGGTTTAGAATAGGAGATGGGCAGAAAGGATTTATTTATTTGAATAAGGGAGTAAGCATTGTTTAGAAAGGCTTGGTTTATGTGGGACCTTTCTTCCTTTATATGTTGTGGGTCTGAAATGTGAATTTCCCTGGTAATTAGGGTTTTAAGAACAATTGATTTTTGAGCTGGATGGTGGTGGGAATGAGCGTGAAGATATCTATCAATGTCGATGTTTTTACAATAGACTTGATGAGATAGAGAATCGTCAGGAAGTAAAGTGACAAGAACATCAAGGAAATGGAGAGAATTGTTTCGCTCGATCTCCATTCTTTTTAATTAATATCACCCACCATTGAATCATTTATTCATTTGACTTTCCTTCTTCCCAACAGTTTTCTCTAAAACCAATTTTTTTACCTAACATCCCCCTCTTTTCACTAATTTCAATTCCTCACTCCGTCTTTATTCCTTTTTTCATCAATTTATTAATTATTTAATTAATGTGACCATATCTGAAATAAGCCCTTAAACTTAAACCCTTTTTCCTCTCTTTAGTTTATTTTTCTTTCTTTTATTTTAGCCTTTAACCCTAATGCATACTTAATCTTATATATTTATTTATTATAGTTTTTTAATTAATTTATTTAACTATTCCACACACTTTCTACCCTAATTTCCTCACCTTAATCCTTAAAATAATGAATTGTTTATCATTCCTCTCCTTGATTATCTATTGAACCATTTCAATTTTCAATTTAGTTAATCCATGAGTTTTGCATTATTTATCTCTATATATGCATCCTAAAGCTTTTCAATTCTAGAGCAGCTTCATTATGATTCCCTGAAGATGGGTGAAGGGTTCACTTGAAACATCTGTTTCAAAAACTCAACATAGTGAAAATCCTGAAGATTTCAACAATGTTTAGCCACTGTGAAAACATACATACTAAGAATCTATACTACAAAAGGAAATAATATATTAGATATACAAATGGAACTCAATTTGAGCACCCCACTATATGTAGTAAACACCTGAATGCAACTAAAAGAAAGAATATGTAAGATTATAAATGTATAGTCTACCCTTCCATCCATTTTGAACTTACCACTATTTTTATTTGTAGGTGCTACATCTCGGACTTAATAACTCAAGATATTCAAATATTGCTCATCACAACGTGCTTCATGTCATTGTTTGAGCAATAATGAAATATTCTTGAACTTTAAAACTTTTGATAATCAAATCCGGTGCATGTAGATCTCATAAACAATTCAAACACACAAATCATTCAATCCATAAGACACAAGATGTACCCTAGGAAAACCCTCCAATTCTAGAGGATGAAAAACCAAATAATCCTTTCAGTATGATATATAATTGCAAATAATGATTTTACAACACTTGCAGATTTCCTGTTAAGAGACATCAAAGAAACACTAGAGAATAGAGATTACTCAGAACACTGTCTCAACCTTTCCAAGTGCATAACACTTTAATAACAAACTTATTCAGTTATACAATGAGAGGTAGTGAATGGTTGCATGATTTTGTGCACTATGAACACTGTGTACATTGTTCATACATTAACCTTATGCACCTTCCTTAACTTGGTGCTAAGTTGTCACCTCGAAATTATCACCCATGCGGAAGATATGCACCCTCCTTAATTCACTGTGTGTTAATTTCCTGTAATTGAATGTGAATTGATTGAACTAAACTGAATTGAACTGAACTGAAATGAACTGAACTGAATTGAACTGAACTTAACTTAACTAAATTGGAATGATTGAACAGAACTCAATCATTAAATAACTGCTTGACCATTAGTTAGGAGTTTAACTGAATGTCTTTAGTGCTTCACAATTAGTGCCATACACAAATATATACTTTGCATACATCAAGGAGTAGATTCCTTAATTAACCGAAACTTGTTTTCCACAACTTAGACTTAACTGATTTCTTTGCAATTCGAGTTCACTGGAGGTCTGCCATGGAAAATTCAAATCCTTACTCTATCTCTGTGCTAATCTCATTTATCGTTAATTAATTTATGCATGGTCCTCACGTGTTTAATTAATTAATCATGTTTATCATATAATACTCAGAATGATTGTTCCATACTAATGATCATATGTATTACCTTGGTCCATATAGTCATATGCTAAAGTAAATCACTCTAGGGGTAGCTAAGCCCTAGAGGAGACTTATAGCGCCCAATGAACATGACTAGAAATACATCACATAGCATCTCCACATGACTTGATACAACACAAGTCCTAGCTTGATACAACACATGACTCCAATATTGATACAACACAAGATTTCAACCTTGATACAACACAAGATCCCAACCTTGATACAACACAAGATCTTGATATTGATACATCACAAAATCATAGTACATGCATATTTCATGAATAGGACTTTATAAAACACAATTTCCTAGCTTGATAAAATACAAGTCTCTTAACTTGATACAACACAAGTTACTGAACTTGATACAACACAAGTTCCAGACTTGACAAAACACAAGTCTCTTGGAGAATGACTCTTGATGCTACACATTTAACACTCCCTCTCAGCGAGGGAGACATTCTCTGCCATACCAAGATTATCTCAAAAGTGTCTAAAATTTGTCACAGATAGGTTTGTCATCACATCTGCAATATGCTCATCAATAACTATGTACTAAATTTTTACAATACCTTTCTAGATCGTGTCTCTAAGGAAGTGATACTTCATTTCTAGGTGTTTTGACTTGTCATGAAACACATGATTTTTGGAAATATTTATACAACTTTGGTTGTCACACCTGATCACTGTAGGCTCTAGCTTTTCACCGAACAATCCTCCAAGTATATTTCTCAGTCACACTACTTCTCCACAAGCAGTACTAGCACCAATGTATTCAGGCTATGCGATGCTAGACCATAGCTCTGGGCAACTTAACCCTTCTTTCTGCTATACCATGAAATCATAGAAGAACCCAAGCTGAACCAATAAACATAAGTGCTCTTCCGACCAACAATGTTTCTATCCCAATCAGAAACAATATATCTAAGCAATAACACTCCTCCATTGGAGGCATACCTTAGTCCATAAGTAACTGTACTATGGAGGTATCTCAAAATATGCTTACCTACAACCCAGTGTCCGTGTCTAGGATTAGTCATGAAATGACTCAAAATGATAACAACATAGAAAATGTATGGCCTTGAATGTATCATATACATAAATGAGCCAATCAATTGTTTGTATAATGTGGGGTCCACTGGATCTGATCCATTCTTAGTATCATGGATTTTCCTCAACTTGGAGTCCGTGAGAGTGTTCATGGATTTACAATCCACAATGCCAAATCTGAATAAGATGTCCATGATAGTGTACTTCCCTTGAGATGGAAATATCTCATCATTCCTCTGCCAAATCTCAAGGACTAGGAAGTAGTGCATAAGACCTAAGTCTTTCATATCAAACTTTGAGGTAAGCCCCTTTGACACTCAACAGTCAGTATTTCCTCTCCACCGAGGAAAATAACATCCACATATAGGACTAAAATCAAAGGTTGGTTCTCCACTACTTTTAAGTACATGTTTGAATCTACATCACTCTTTAAGAAACCCAATTTCTGAAGATAACTGTCTATTATGGCATCCCAAGCTCGAGGATCTTGTTTTACCCCATATATGGATTTCTTCAACTTGCACACATGGGAATCCTTCCCATGTATCACAAAACCCTCAGGATGCTCAATGTAAACCTCTTCCTCAACCTCACCATTGAGGAAGGAAACCTTCACATCCATTTGGTGAAGCTTCCTGCTCAATACTGATGCAAGTGAAATAATAGATCTAATGGTGGTATACCTGGCCACTAGAGCAAAAGTATCCTCATAATCAATGCCTTCTTTCTGAGAAAAGAAACAAACCTAGCTTTGTACTTGTCCACACTGCCATATGAAACATGATTTATCTTGTAAATCCATCTGGAATTTACAAATAAATTCCTCTCAGGTCTAGGAAAAATATCCCAAACATCATTTTTCATAATAGAATGATATTCCTATGTCATAAAATATTTCCACACTTGCTTCTCTACAACCTCTTCATATGATGAGGGATCTGAGTCATCGATGCTTCTCATCAATGCAACATATCCTGAATACCTATCAGGATGCTTGTGCTCTATGGAAGTTCCTAATGGTGCTCCATGCTTCTCAACATCTCTCAATACATATAGACACCATGTTGACCTCCTCTTTGTATGAAGTTCATCAACCGGTTCAACTGGTTCATCAATAACAGGTAGCTGTGCATGCTCTTCTGGATTCTCCCTCTAAACATCAGAAGGGAAAGAATCATCATCATGATCCTCTGATATAGGAGATTCAACCTCCTCTATCTCTAGATCAAATTCAAGATCTTTTAATCTCTTGAATGATTCCTCCTCATGGAAAGTCACATCCCAACTAACCTCAACATGTCTCTCACTAGGTACATATATTTTGAATGCCTTGGAGGTATCCCTATATCCCACAAAAGTTCCCTTCTTTCCAGAAGGTTCCATCTTGGTTCTCTTTTCTTTTGGAATGTGAATATACACAGGACATCCAAAAATACAAAGATGTGATATGTCTGGTTTCTCACCAGTGAACACCTCTTCAGGTGTTTTCTCATCAAGGACTGCATGTGGACTTTTGTTCTGTATGTACACTGTTGTACTAGTAGCTTCTTCCCACAAATAAGCAGATATATCCTGATCCTGTAACATGGTTTTTGTAGTCTCACAAACAGTTTTGTTCTTTCTCTTTGCAACCCCATTCTGTTGTGGGTTGTAAGGAACTGTTAATTGTATACATATCCCTGCTTCACTACAAATCTCATTAAAGGAATTTGATTGAAATTCTCCACCATTATCAGACCTTAAGGAATATATATTCCTACTTGTCTAATTCTCAACTAAGTATTTTTATTCTTGGAATTTATTGAAGGTTTCAGTTTTGGATTTCATGAAGTAAATCCAGGCCTTACAGGAGAAATCATCAATGAATAAAACATAGTAAAGATGCCCATTAAGGGATGAGAAAGACATGGGTCCACATACATCTGAGCATACTAAATCTAAGATTACTTTAGATCTAGTATGGATGCTAGGAAACTTCTTTTAACATTCTTTCCCAAAGCATGACCTAGACAAATAGTATCATGCACAAAATAAATCTATGCATACATTTCACCATTCATTGCAAACCATGAAGCACTATGAAGTGGAGGTGTCCAAGTATCCTATGCCACAAATCGCATGGCCTAATAGTATGATGTACCATGTCTGAAATATAATTTCCTGGGACCTTGTAAAGTCCTCCCTCTCGAACTCCAATGACAGTAGCAGTATCAATGTTCTCGTTCTTCGGCTACAAGTATGCTTGATTCTCCATGAAGATGACTCATAAGCCCTTATTTTCAAGAATTGAAACAAAGAGTAAGCTGTTATTTAAACCAGAGACATAAATAATGTACTACACATGTAGTGTGTCTCCTGAGCTTGGCTGGAAATATGTGGATCCAACTCCTTGGATAGAGTATGTAGAATTGTCTCCCATTTCTACGATGCATGCAAATTGTTTCTCTTTTAGGTTGGAGCTTGCGCCCTTGTATATTGACACGTGATTTGAATCACCACTATCAATCAAACATGTATCTTCTCCCATGATGAGACATCTGGACAAAGAACAGATAGGATAATACTCCCTCCTTGTCTCTTTCTCTTCAGGTGCATCTCCCTTGGAAGTTTCTTCTAAAGTAGTGGAAGCATGAAATCTTCCTTCTTTTATTTTCCTTGTTTTTCAATTTCATGCAAAGTGTCCAAGATTTCGACAATAATATAATAATAGATTTGATTTGTCAAAACATTTATTAATATATTTCTTCTTTGCACGGAAGAACTTCTTGGGAGCGAAAGGCTTCCTCCCTTTCTTGTTTCTTGTCATGAGGGCAATATTATCTTCCTTAGTGCTCACAAATTTGTTCTGGATGCGTCCTTCTCCACCGATGCAATCATGCCAAAGTATTTCGAAGTTGGGATTCCCTTCTCTTCCATTTACCACAACAAGAAATGTCTCCCATGAGGAGGGGAGTCCATCGATGGCGGTTTGAAGAATATCATCCTCAGTCGTCTCCACACCAATGTTTATAAGTTAATCCTTCACCTGTAAAATCTTTGTGAAAAAGGAAGCTACGGTCTCATATCTTTCCATCTTCATGTTGCACAACTTGTTCTTCAAAGCCCTCTTTTGAGTAGGGGCCTTCTTCTCATAAATATTAGTGAGTGTGTCAAAACACTCCTTTGTCGTATTCAATGGTGTGATCACCGACATGAGATTGTCGTTCATGGAGTCATTTATGATCCTATTTGTCTTTGCTTGATTCTTCTTGTAATTGTTTCTTCTTTCATTTGTAGTAGGATCTTCGATCACGATGGTCACAAAGGAATCAATATCATTCTCTTCAAGAATGTTAATCACCCTCGCCTTCCATGTGTTCAAGTTTGAGGTTCCTTCAAGTTGGTCTTCCGGTCGGACATAGAATGACTCCTGATGTTGTACATTTAACACTACACAGGACCACACTCTCACACGCCCTTGCTCTTGTACGCCCTAGAGAATGACTCATGATGTTGTACATTTAACACTTCACAGGATCAAACTCTCACAGAGTTCACTGATTATACAGTAACTTATTATGAAAGAAGGGAAATAGAAAAGCATCATGCCACTTAGAATAATTGAACCTAGGTGGGTAAGGTGACAATCATTCCTCCCAACTACCCAAGCTACATCCAATGGAAAACACAGAATTACATTAATATTTAAGAGTATGCCCATAAGTAATTCCATGTACACCTTAGCTTCGATGCACGATGAACATGAGTCACTGATGTAACCATGGTCTCCAAAGGATAATTATTTGAAAACTCCTTCCCTACCATGAATTATTTATTATAGGAAACTTGTTGCATACAACCAATCTTGTCATCGCATGTGCTCATCAGAGATTTTATTTTTTATATTTTTTTTAATATTTTATTGTCTAGGTTGTTGTGTGCCTCAAATCTAGAAACTTGGGAAAACATTGGGCTCAAAACTGTCAACTTATTTTCCTTGACATTATGATTGGCAATGTGAAATTTTACGAATTTGATCTTTAGATTGCCAACGCCATTCTTCTGCTTAGGATCTTAGAGGCATGACATTGGTATTTTTTGGAAGATAGTTCTAATTGCAGTTGCAACATTATTTTATTGTTCAAACTACACATTTTCTCTTTATCTAAATATCATCTTCAATAAAACGTTTTATGCAAGGGAAATCATATCATGTGCATGAATAGAATTGGATTTTATTTATAAACACCATAATATTCTTCTTTCATGTCGCAACCACAACCAAATTGTTTAGTGCCAAATATGTAACATTCCCTGTCTTATCATGATCTCGTCGATAAAATAAAATAATACTATGTAATTTCTTGGAAATTGATGTTGCAAATCGATCATCCTTGTAATCAAATATTCAACTCCACATTGACAACAACAACTCTAAACTATTGTTTCCCATATAGAGATTGATAATTGATCATTCATTGACAATGGATTAACAATTTCTAACGCTGCATTGTTTACTTTCAAACCCTTTTTTTGAACCATGTTTTATGCATTTTTCATAGTAAACACATAAAAGTTCCATTTTAAAAATCAAACCTCCCATAGATATCAACATTCTAGTGTGAGCAATCTTAGCTATGATACCATTTGTTGGGAATTAGAGAAGCCTAGAGATTAAATAATCAAACACAATTTGAACCATAAAAAACACAAATATGTTGCAAATCTCATATTGTAGTGATATATAATTTCTCTCTCACAATAAAGTACAATGAAATTCCTTTATATGCATAATTATTTCTCACAATATCCTTAAATCTCTCCAGTGATGCCATGAAATCCTCAACCCTATTTTTTCTCCTTGTCCTAATATTTGAATCATATGTAGACTTTGTGCATTGTATGCATTATTACATATTGCATTGTCACCACTAAATATCACAAGTATGAATTATTCCTTCACTACTAATAGAGTAATGTTGGAGACGATAGACACATCATGCCAAACGTCCCTAGTCAAAAAGAGTTTGCTAGGATTGAACAACGAGGCAAAAAAGGTTGAAATCATCGAATAGTTAGACTACTCCCTAGGAAATATCCAAAGAGATTTGTGTAGAGAGATATATCAATCATGGAATGTAACAATTATTATATCAATATTTTACCCAGTGATGCACTCTATTTCTTTTGATTGTGATTGTTGTAGTATAAAAAGTATCCTTAAAGGAAATTGGGAAATTATGTGGGCTCAATATAATGCTTATGTTGAATTTGTGTGGCACTTGGTCACAATTTCTTTTAGAAAGTACTTGTGCACCTAGTTACCTTATAACACACATTTTCTTGGAAATTCACGTTGATAATTGAATTGCTTCACATATATATCAAGAACTTATGATGTTGTATATATCACTTGAACCACAATCAGTGTTCTAAAAACTTGTGACTTGGACTCAGACTCGACCGAGTTGACCGAAAAAGGTTACAAATTGGTTACCAAACCGACACGATCGACCAATTTCATGCCAAATTGACCAAGTCAAACCTTGAATCAGTCGATTCCATACCAAATCGGTCAAACTCACCAAGTCCGACTTAACTCAGTCCAGTTGACTTGTAAGTGACCAAGGCACACACGTGGAGGGGACCGTTTTGTATGAACTCGACTGGTTTTGTACAAGTGACATTGAAGTCAATAATATTAAATGGAAATGGAAATCTCCTTATCTTTCATTCTCTATCCTTTAAATTAACTTTTTAACATTACCATTAATTGTTTTAGGATGTTTGAGAGTGGTTCCAACCTCATCGGACTTCAAATGCAAAAAAGTAGAATTTTAGATCCCATTCAAAATTCACAGAGTTCAATGAAGGATTTCAGGATTGCAACGTTTCCATTGGATTCTATCATGTATGAGGATAAGAGATTAATTTAATTAAGCACAACAACCTCCCTAGAGGGTGGAGCTTTTTGGGAAGTCTTCTTGGATTGTTTGTAGTGGGTTTGGCATATGATTGAGGAGGCTACAACCCAGCTTAAAGGAGTTGTTGTCCATCTCATTGTTACTTGTGGCCATTGAGTTGTTTTGTTGGCTATTTCCTCAACTTTCCACTGTCTCATTCCAATAGTCAACTACCCAGGTATGCATTAACAGTATGAAATGAGTCAAATATGCCCCTATGATGAGTTTGATCTTTGATGATTGATCATGTTGATCTTGTAGCTTTGTAGGCATATCATGTTTTTTTTGGACTCTAGAGGCCATTTAGAGCCTCGCTGATTATGTATTTTGATTCATATATGTATTGCACTTGATTCCATTATGATATATTCCCCCTTACATGGTATATACATCAGTAGACTACACATATTTTGTCTCTAATGGTTTGGAATCTTTAAAATAAAAATTTCCCACTAAATTTGAATATTCTATTTATTAAAAAAAGCAAGTCATTAAATTCAAACTGATCCGAGTCATGTCTGGGTATGAGTGTGACACCAAGTTGATCATAATAAAGTGGGTATATTCTAATATGATTGCCTATAGTGAAGATGTTGTTGTTACATTTGGGGGATTCTTATATTGGAAGCCATTTGAGAGAATTTCCCCCTTTTTCTTTAGAATTCAAATCAACTAGCCTTGGGGCTTCATATCCTCTATTTGTTGGGCATTGTTAGAATTTAACGTTGTTATTGAAAATTTTGATGTCAATATTTATATTTTTTTAAACCAAAGGTAATGCTTAAATCATTTACATGTTTCAATAGATTTAGTGTGACTAGCTGAGAGATGGTATTTTTTTATGTTTCCTCGGGTTGTAGCATCGAGAAAACATTCTACAAACATTCTCCCAGAGTGGTCATGTGATTTGACCAATGGCTAGTGGAGAATGGCCCTGGCATAGCCTTCATTAGTCATGTGTGTTGGATAAGAGTGAATAAGGATTGATATGCTTAGCTTTGATTAGTCATGTGTGTTGGTTAAGAGTGAATACGAATTGAGGTTACATTGCATACTCTATGAGGGAGTGTTCCATGATAGAGTGCTCTATTCTATTTTAGAGTGAGTTGACTTGTTTATTTGATAAGGGATTTCATCCCCTTGTGGAATATACAAAGTCTAATCTAATGTTGAATTTGACATAGGCTCTAAGAAGTGTCTAGTACTTCTTAGCGTGGGTCAAACAAACATTAGAGCTTTATGCATGAATAGATGTGCATGTGAGGAGATGATCATCAACAAGGACAATGTTTCTATGATGAAGAAATAATCAAGAAGAGAATCCAACCATTGAATAAGTCCAAAATAGCATTGAAGAAGTTCTAGAGAAATATTGAAGACAAAGAGTGCAAGTCGACCCTGAAGATAAAATGAAACTTGAAGTGAAAAGGACAAGCCGACCATGGAAAAAAGATAAGTCGATCCCATAGGTGAAATTCAAGTGAATTAAAGAATATAAATAAAGTGCTCCAGCAATTCATTTTCACTTATCATCACAACATCCTCTTTCCTACATTGGTGCACACTTTCCAAGAGGGCATAGAAAATGACCAAGGATCAATTATTAGGGTTTCTTATTGTCTCTAAAAGTTTGCTATCCCTATCTAGGGTTTCTTTGTGAAGGTCACATTCTCTTATGGCTAGGGTTTCCTTATGAAAAGAGGATGAACTTTATGTGCTAGGGTTTCTATTCATGAATGGTATTGTACTTGAATTGAACTGGCTTATCTTAATAAAATTTGGTTGGGTTTTCTCTCTTATTGGGTTTCCCAGGGTAAAATTATTGTGACTATTGTGCAAGGCCATGTTTTTATGATCTTTTGTTTTTGCTGCAATTTAAGCTAATTTTTTCAATGTGCAATTATTCAATGAAAACTGTGGGATGAAATGAATGTTTGAAATAATTGTGAAATAATTGTTAATATTTGGAAATAGATAAAAATTCAACATGGTATTAGAGCAATTTTGAAAGACATCCATTTAATAACTTGTTTCCCTAAAGTATGGAAACTAGAGCTTTCAAGTTTGGAACTTTCTAGCCCAGTATTGAACTCAATCCTAGTGTTTTGGAGGTTGCCTTGGAAGGCACATCTATTTGTGGAGTCAGTTTTTAGTTTTGACCTAAGTTTTTCCGATACTAGGGTTTATGGATCAGATTTTAGATTTCTGTCAAGATGGTGTCTAGTCTTAGAGTAAAAGATAGATTGGATGGTGCAGCTCTAGTTCAAGAACAAAAGAAGGATGTTTCAAGATTTGAGTGCTTCAGTTGTCATAAATTTGGTCACTATGATTTTTAATGTCCTCAAAAGAAAGGAAAAGGAAGAAGAAATTTTGGGTAGAAAAATACAAGTAGATGATTAGCTCCAGTTCAAGAACAGAAAAAGAAATATCTTTCAAGGAACAAGTGCTACAATTGCCATACATTTTGTCATTATGCTTCTTGGTGTCCTTAGAGAAAAAGGAAAGGAAAGAAACATGCATCAACAACTGATGTTGATGAGCATCCACCACAAGAGAAGATAAAACTTGATGTTGAGCCATCTTGATTAATAAATGAGAAGTCTTAACAGGGAAGACAAGTCTGAAGATTGACACTTGTAGACCAGCTATCACATCAAGGCACACACTTCATGAAGAGGTATTCGAGAGCTCAAGGAAAAGCATGAGGATGTGTTACACTTGGAAAGAATGACAAGGGATATTTTCCAAGAAGTGATAGTAGATCAAAGAGGATCTTGGATCTAATGCATTCAAATAAAGTTCCAGGAGTTCAAGGCTTAGGCATAGAACTTGAGGAGGAAGAAGATGAAGGTTTTGGAGGAGAATGTACCTCTAAGGAATTCGGTGATTTCTACAAGAAGTCAGGGTTCAAGAGGGAGTCAACATTGAGATACATATCTAATGATTTGTCCAAGGAGTTTTATTTACTTGGATATAATTGATATTTTATTGATGAATTGCATAACTGCTTAAATGTTATTGGTTAACTCTTGTGGACAATTATGTCATGTATTGTAGAACAAGTTCATTATGAAGGTTGTTAAGGAAATGATCCATGATTAAGATCTACCCATGTTTTTATGGGAAGATGCATCCATTACAACAGGTTATGCTCAGAACAAGAATGCACTAAATATTGTGGGACAAGACTCCTGAAGAAGCACTCATAAGAGTGAAGCCAAAAGTTAGTCACTTTAGGATCTTTGGTTGTCTAGTATACACCAATGTTCCAAAGGAGAAGAAGATGAAGTTAGAAACTTATGAGAAGAAGGGTACTTTTGTGGATACAATGAGACTTCAAAGGCCTACATGATCTACATTGAAATAAAATGTTAGATTGATGCTTGTCGAGATGTTACTTTTGATGAAGAGGTGGCCTTCAAGAGGTCTAGATAATCTCACGTGGAGATTGATAGTGAGGAGCAGGAGGCTCCAAAGGATGAGGGTATAGATCCCTGTAGTATAGTTATTCATCCTTCAGACTATTAGGAGGAGTCTGCAGAGATAACAAACCTAGTGGATCTCCCTAGAGATGTTATAGTGATCAAGAAGAGGCCAACATGGCTTCATGATACTTTGTAGGATGTAGAGAGGCATGCAACTCCTAGTGATACTTTCAGGGAGATAGTTTCGAGATCATAGGGGAAGTTAGTAGTGAATTCCAAGTGATCGAACATGCAGTCCAAATTGGCATTTATAGGCTATGGATTTAGCCAGTTTGTAGACTCAGAGAGAGTAATGATGGTATTCAATGTTCTTGAGGGAGTAAGAGGCTTGTCTAAGTAGACCCACTTGGTAGGAGATGACACATAGGGATACCCAAGGACCAAGAATGCATGATACTCAGTTGTAGAGAGATCAGGGTGTTTAGATTCAGAGGGAGTGGGATACTTAGTTGCATAGGGATCAAGGTGTTAAGATGCAAAAGGGAGCAAGATGCTTAGGTGGAAAGGGAGTAGGGTGATCCCATATAGAGAGAGTAGTTGCAACACAATTTTTTGATGATAGAGGAGGTGCCCCAGTCATGATTACCTCCCTCACCAAGAGGAAGTTGGCTTCAAAATTCAAGATGAAGGATCTTGGCCTGATGCATTACTTCTTGGGATTAGAGGTGTGGTAGAGACTAGATGAGATATTCCTCCGTCAGGGGAAGTACACTATCGAGATCCTAAAGATATTCAATATGATGGACTACAAGTCTATGAATACACATATGGATGCAATTATGAAGAATCTTAGTGTTGGCGTTTGTCCCTCCTACCCATATTCATACCCTTGTTTGTTTGTCAACAAAGACCAAGATATCGGTCCGACAGAGTAGGGATCAGCTGACAACACCTGCGACGCAGATGCAATCTCACCTGAGATATCTCTTATGGGTAACTGCCAAAACCAGGTTTTTGCAATTGGGTGGGGATTTCTCCTCTTACAACACCTTACCAACTCGCTCGATTGAAGCCGGTGGTTGTATGACTTACTCTTATTGTGTGCATTTAAGATATTACTCTACTTATCCATCAACAAATAATACAACAGTTAATATAATTCATTATTAGCGATTCCAACTAACAACAATGCGACATAAGCATATCAGAGGACTCATTCATAAGCAAATACACATACACTTATTCACAACATACATTCATTCGACAAAAACACATTCAACAAATATACACATACACAATTTAACGTGGAAAACCATCCAAGAAAAACCACAAAGGAGCTCTTCATCTGGAATGAGAAATATATGGCACTTTTCGTCTGCAAACTCAGATTGCAGACTATGTTCTAGATATTCTCTACAATCTATATAGACTTCTCTCTCCTCTCATGCTCTCTATTCTCAGGTCTTTGAAGTTTCCTCTCCTTCACCCTACTGTTGATCCGCACACAGTCTGTATCAAAACTCTCTTCTCTAAAACTCTACAACTCTATGACTCTACTAACAAACAACAGATAACTGAGACTAACACATACCAATAGAGAGTGTAACCCGCACATAGCTTGGGTTCTCCCTTTTATATACTCTTACACGTCGTAGTCAACTGAATCCATTATGTTATCCGACATAATATCATTCCTATTCTCGTACATTCAATAACAGCCGTCAGTAGGCACTATCGGCGCCAAATAGAAAGATACTTTATTCCCAAGGCATGCGTGACTCTAACCGACTTCTTACCCATGATCTCCTGGGCTGTCCTTTTCAACCGCTGCAAGTATTCTTTCGTCACGGTTGCTTCCGTCGTAACTTCTCTTATGTTACAGACTCTTCCCTCGTGACTGGTTTTGTCGCAACTTCCTCTACAACAGCTTCTTTTGTCACAACACTTTCTCCCATAGCTACTTATGTTGCATCGTTTCCTTCGTCGCATATTCCTCTGTCATGCGACCATAATCTTCATATTCCCAGGAAGAATTTTGGCTGAATTATTCCTATACTTCCCTAGGGCCAACATGCCCCCAACACTCACCTGTGGCTCATCCCGATCCATACTAATATGAAGCTTCTGTTGTGACAACCTTGCTTTGAAAATCCTGAAATATTTTCGCTATTTTGTTTCCCATCGTACCTCTTCTTCTGCCTCTGCAAATTCTCCACTAATTCAGAGCTAATGTGTTATGAAGTTGTAAGTCCTACAAATCCCAACACTTGTCGCACTTTATGATGTACATGTTGAATGACACCTGTACCTTTTTCCACCTCAACTTGTTATTCTACGACCCTGTCAGTCCTCTTTTGTTGTTGTGTCCGCAGTGTTGCGACTTGGTGTTGTAGTTTCGTCATCTCAACAACCTTAGTCATTTTCTCTACTAATGGAAAATTCTTCAACGCATTATTCATTTGGTTCACCTCTGTCTCAATAGTGCGCAACTGCTTTGTGAATTTCTCTAACTCCTCATCATCGATCAAAACTTCCCACATCTGAGAAACTTACTCGATCGCCTTGGCACAAAGTGCCTCTGCCACTTCTATCTTCTTCGCAGCCTCTGTTGCCACTTTTCTTCTTTCTTCCAACACCTCTTCTTCTTTAGAACATTAGGACCAATGAGAGAAAAGTTTGTCAACATCACCAAATATATCTTGAGCTTCTTGTAAAGCTCACTGATATCATCAAATCCCGTGCTTCTTGTAAATCTGAAGGCGACGTCACAATCTCTCGTTGTTATTTACTGTTACCCGAACTCTTTTTCAAAACGACAGATTTTACCAATGGATACTTTGCATTTTGGCGATTTTGATGTTTGGTGCATCAGGTGGTTTTGGGGGGATATAGTTTGGCACCCTAATTTCAACCGCTGCTTCTTTGTCTCCCAGCAATGGTGTTGTTGGTGCTTTCTTCATGCAGTTACCAAATAGCTTCCTCGTTGACTAGCCTGGTGGGTTTGGTCTCAACCTCACTGGAGAAATTTCAGGGGACTGTGACACTTCCCTTGCAACCATGAATTCTGGTGGGACAAATCCTGCCATGTATTCTATAATATTCATGGGTGACGGTGTCTCAACGATGGATTCTACAACTGTACTGGTACTGGAAATCGAAATAACCATGCTCTGTGGAAAAAATCACTTCAACTCTTGTAGTTGCAGACAATAATCTCTCTCTCGAATACATTAAAAAGAATTGAAACTTGGGCGCGAAGGTGATAATATATATTTGTTCAATCAGTCAGTCCTTCACACACACAAAAAATGAATGTATAGGTGGCAGCGATATCTTTCACATGGCCGATCCTTCGAGTCATCATACAAAAACTGCCACACAAGCTGCCACTTTCCTGTCACATCAGTGGTAGTCATTGTGCAATAATGGCAGAAGTGACCAAAAAGTATGCCTCCAAAATATCTCAGGCCTTTGAATTAATTATGAGAAGATGTCATTTCTGCAACTCCGGTTTACCTTGCGACAACAACACACTTCCTGCAACTACTATTCAACCTTTGACCGATTTATTTCGGTGCGATAGACGGATTTTCTTCGCCACTATTTCTTCTCTTGCGACAGACAAATAGTCTATGATAATTTTCCTCTCTCTACGACATACTAGGAGTCTGTGACGCTTTTTGTTTCTCAGTTTGCAAAAAAAATACTCATAAGATTTTTCCTTTTTTTTCTTCAGACGACCAAGTCACAACTATCCTAATAAGGCTTTAGCTGACTTCCATTTACCAATCCTATGACAAGTGTTCCATCCAATTTTTGCAATTGCATTGATCCTCCTTTAGTGATATGCGTTACAATATATGGTCCTAGCTAATGCATTTTTAGATTACCTGGATGCTTGAAGAATTTGCTATCATATAGAAGGACAAGTCCTTCAACCTAAAATTGCTTGTTCTTGATGTGTCGATCATGCCATACTTTATGTTGTTCGTTCTCAATGTTTTGATGATATCCTGTAACAAAATGGTCTTTTTCCAACTGCACAAGTTGCGATAGTATTTCCTCGACATCACCAACACTTGTCATCTACATGATCGCAACAATCCTTAGGCTGGGTGCAATGTATTCCATCAACATCACAACTTCTTTTCCATACACCAAGAAAAATGGAGTTCGATCTGTCAATTTCTTACAAGTCATGTGGCATGCCCACAAAAATGCAGAAATTTTTTGATCCTAGTCATTTCTTTGGACATTACAAATCTTTGTTAATACATTCTCGAGGATTTTGTTGAATTATTCAAAAACATCCTTAGCTTGAGGGTGATAAGGTGTCGTAAGTTTCTATGTTGGATCTTGAATTCTTCTATCAGTTCCTCAATCAACTGATTGACAAAGTGTGTGCCCCGGTTGCCTATCAAAATTTTCGGGCATCCAAATCTAGTCACAACATTTTCAAACAAAATCTTAGCAGCAGTTGCAACAGTACAATATTTTACTGGTGCGGCTTCAGCCCATCTAGTCAAGTAATCGACCGCGGTAATAATATATCTTGCAGCTGTTCTCTTCCCTATTGGATTAATAGATCCCACAAAATCAACAGCCCATTTGTCAAATTCTTGCAAAGTTATTTGGGGTACTAATGGCATTTCATCTCATTGGGATGACTTTCTAGTTCTCTAACATACATCACAACTGCGACAGTATTGTCGGGCATCTGCATGCATGGTGGGCCACCACAATCCTGCTTGTAATATATTTCGCAATGTAGCTTTTCCAACGTAATGGCCTCTTGCGACACTAGCATGCGCTTCATTCAGTATCATCGGGTGCTTGTGTTCCAATACGCATCGACGAAGAATCTCGTCAGGGCCCATTTTATATAACTATCTGACGATCAACTGGAAGTCTGCAGCTCTCACAACTAATTGCTTCTTCTATGCAGTAGTAAATTCCTCCGGTGCATATCCCATACTAAAAAATTGTATGGTGTCTCTGTAATGATCATCAAACATTGTCATCACAAATAGTTGCAGATTAGGGAGACCATCATCGAGATTACCAGGTTCTTCTCCACTCTCGATCCTCGACAGATGGTCTAGTCTTGAATTCAGTCGACTCGGCTTAACAATAACTTCAAAGTCAAATTCCTGAAAAAGGAGAAGGCACCGTAGATATTCCCCCCCAACAATGGCTTATTAACTAGGTATTTCAATGTTGAATGATCGGTGTACATTTTGAAATGCCCACCCATCAAATCCGTTGCGCATATACCTTCAGACTTTGGAATGTTTACATTGAGTGGGTCATCATTAGGAGGTTCTCCCGTCACATTATAGCACTCTATGCAATGATGGATTGTTGCGTTGTTCTGTTTAATTTTTCATTGTGACATGGATATCTTCAAATATCTTTTCCTTGATTACTTGTAATGCAACATCAATCAAAGGATGATCATCGAAAAACTCAAATGTGTGTGTTAAACTAGTAGCTAACTCATCCCATTCGACAGTTCCTCGTCGCAACTCAACTGAAATATATTAGTTCCTTGGTATCATGTATAGTGTGTGTATGAACCAATGGACCCATTCCTATTGCGAGCATGTCTCCCATGTTGCACGACAATACTCAATATGGCCGATAGGATTAGTCAATCTTGTATACTTTTGACCAATATAGTGAATCTCTTCTCCAAATATTATCTCCATCAATATCTGACATTGTGGCCATTCAAAGACATATTATTTATGTGTGACCCATCATCTAGCGGGTGTAGCATTCATCGCAAAGTCCAGGGAACACAAGCGTTGAGGTTATGTGACTTTTAATTCAAATTTTGTAAAAAAAGATGCAAAATTAGGTAAACCTTCATATATGGGTTGATCACTTACCTTGATTCCTACTCGTCACATAGATCGTGTAATTCTTGCGCATCTTCTCATGGATTATTCATGCATCTAATTTTGCTAGTTTTCCAATATTTCACCAGAATTTGATATACAGGAGCGAATACTCAGCCAACTAAGCTTTCTGTCAGGTGTTGGATTTACATAATTGTCCCTTGTAGAAGTGATGTTATAAATATAGTCCAGACAATCGCCTTATCCTTCATTGTTTACTGGCTTGATGTATCTCTAACCTCTAGCGAATCAATTGGTGCAACCACCCTTAGCTCTGAATCTTCAAATGTTAAGATTCTTTTCTTAAAATTGATGATGGTTTAATTATTAATCGCCCAATCAATCCTCAAAAGGGAAGGATACAGGTTTGTGTCTTTGAAAATGTCGATTACTTCAAATTCAACATACATTCTCAGGCCTTCTATCTCGGCAGAAACTTGAGTCAATCAACTGATAGGTAGGACTTTCGACTGATTTGCTAATCTGAGTTGGACAGAAGACCATTCAAGTCTCTATTTACTCATGCTTTCCCATGTTTGTCTTGTCATAATGTTGACGTCAGAGCCCAAGTCCAAAATGATATATTCCATATCATAATCTCCTATTTGTGCAGTCATTCTTAACTCCCGATCGATATTTAATCTTTTTCCCACATGGTTGAATCTTCTTCCTGGTTCCAACTCTTATTGAGGTTCTTTTATTAGAGTTGTTAATTCTATGACAACATCTTTATCTTGTATTAGCGATAAACAACATTAAAAAAATTATTTAAGCTTACTAACCTTTCCCTTTGGTTGCTTTCAGAATAGCTGGTCAAACCTCTCGGGCCTTCCCAATATTGGTCCTCCAAGTATTATAGCAGCAAACGTTGACGCTTGATTCTTGTTGACGAATTCTGGTTGTGCGTCAAAAAATACTTCCTTTTCTTTTTAAACGTCGAATGGTAATTCCTTGTTTGTTGTTGGTCACACCTGCGGTTGTTCATTCTATGTTTCTTGGTATGCTCCAATCATAGCACCTTCCCTTGTTACGACAACTTTATTTGGTTCCCTATGCTTAACAGAGACCTTTTGAATATTCTGGTTGGGGTTTGGATTGGGATTCTGCAGAAGAATTGGATTTCCATATTTTTAGCATGCCACTTCGCAATCAATTGAGGACATTCCTCAACATTGTGGTCAACAACTTTACAATACGAGCATGCCTTCATAGGACTCACACAGTCCCGAGCAAAATCCAAGTTTCCCACAATTATAACATATGATTTGACCTATTCCATGAACAAATCCCCCTCCTTGCCCTCGACCTCGAAAATTTCCACCCCCCCTCGGTTGAGGGTATTGTTGCTGTGGATATTGATTACGTGGATACTAAGGCTGGGGATACTAAGCTTGTGGATATTGAGCTTGTGCTCGTTCAACTTGCATCGGTTAGTCATTCTTCATCAAACATGTATCCCCTGTTTTCTCCTACAGCAATTGAAAATATCTATAGTCCTTCTCATCATGGCCTACTGATTTACAAAAATTACTATATAAACTAGTTGGTGCACTTACAATATTTTGTAAGTACAAACACTCTTCCAACCGATGGCCTCTAGTCTGGCATATTCTACACCAAGACATCCCTTGTGTATTTATCAGATTTGGTGCTCTCGATGTGACATAATTCATGAACGTCGGACAATTGTCCTTGTGGTGTCCTTCAGTTCTGCATCTGGTACACTAGATTTCTTCTTGGAATTCTTTCCCTTTCTTAATATCTTGAAGTTGGAGCATATGATTGGCTAGTTGCGACTGAATTTGCATCATTCCTACACCAGTATCTCCAATCGGTGAGGATTCTAGCTTCATGGCTAACTCTAGTGCTTCAATCTGCGACGCAATATTTTGTTGCATCAAGGGACCCGACATCAAGGGAATCCGAATGTGTGGTAACAACACTGTAATGAATCATTCTTTGTGTTGTATGTTCGACATATGGAAGCTTACTTTAGCGATCAACGTCTTAAATCTTTGGTCGAACAGACTCCGTAGACAATTGCTTAATCTCTTTAATCTCTATAATACACTAAGATTCAGATTTGAGATTTCTGAATTCATCTATTAGTCCCGCTCGAATTTGGTCGAGTGTTTTTTGTGCGACTCTTGTCGAAACCACAGAGAAATTCATATACCAATCTAATGCATGATCCCTAAGGGTTGTGATCATTTGTGCCTTCTTTATTGCTTCATCTTGTACTTATCGAACAGTCCACACAACTTCACATAGAAACCAATGTTGCTCAGGGTCTTCTAACCCATTTCCGTTAAATATTGACAGCTTAATATCATTCCCAACCATTATATTGGTCCTTGGTACTGTTGGATAAAAATTTTGGGATAGCAGGACTCCCTTGCCCGCTATTCCCACAATTTTTATTACTTGTATTGACAAACCCGCTAGGAGATGAGTTTCTGGACCTTACCTCCAGAGACGTACGCGGGGTCGTGGGTGTGTCGTACTCGTACTCTGGATCTAGGGGTTCTTCTTCTTCCCTTTCAGAGATAGGCTGGTAATCCTCTTCCTTATCGTAAGAACCTTAGTCAAGGTGCGACGTAAACTCATAGTATTCTCCTCTGGTTACTGCAACTTCCTCTTTTCGTCACAATTCTTCTTTTTCCCAACTGAAATCTTCTTCCACTCCTTAAACGTCCACCTTCTAATTCAGTTCCGGTATCACTAGGGAACGTATCAGCTTACTTTGCTCCATTTTTCTCACACTTCTTCTGCGACAACCCTGGTATTTATAAACAGTTCTTTACTCGTCGTATTCCATTCTCAGGATCTCTTTCTTGCATATGAGCATTTTGATGCAAATTTTCAAAGGTGTTAAATACCGTCCTTTGAGTCCTTGGAAAAATTCTCTTTCTAGTTAACTATATGACCTTATAGTGTCAAGGATGATTTCTGTGATATATCCTCCCAAAATACTATCAACCCAAAAATCAAAACCCTAGATATGGGGTTTCTAGTTCTTTTCAGCCGCTGAATAAGCTGAGGACTCCACTTTGTTGGTTCTCCTCGAAAATTTTTTCGTTGGGTTTCTAGCTTCAACAACCACTCATACAACAAAATAGGAAACCTGCAAAAGAAAATTTCATGAATATCCGTATAGAGGTATCGCTCCAACCACTTTGTCGTATTCAACTGTGATCCTTCACTTTCTTCTTGTGCAAACTATAATGCTTTAAGTTCCACCCACTCTTGAATTTTTGGCTTTGTCGAGTGCCAAAACATATCCCTCACCAAAATGATTCACGGTCCCGATAATGGAACCATTTGTTGGAGTTTCTCCCTTCGACCCAGGTTTAGACCCTTGTTTGTCCGTCAACAAAGCCCAAAATATCGGCCCGACAGAATAGGGCTCCATTGGCAGCACCTGCGACGCAGATAAATTCTCACCCGAGATATATCTAATGGGTAACTGTCAGAACCAATTTTCTGCAATTGGGTGGGGATTTCTCCTCTTACAACTGTTGCCCACCGATGTGCACACCTTCAAGAGAAATATTTCAAATAGTAGTTTCCTGATGAGGGAAAGGTGCGGCCTTAGGGGAAAGCAAAGAGTCAGGTACTGTCACCTGATCTCGACTCCTCCATTTAGGAAAAATCCTAATGAAGGCAAGGGGGGTAGTCCCTACAAAGAGTTTCTAAGGCTCAATTTTTTTAAATATATTTAGGTGTGTGATGCAGACGCGTGTTTTTTAGGAGTTTTGGAAAGAAACTTACAATAAAACGACCAAGTAAATACTTGCAAGTAAAATTAGAGATACACAACCATTCGACAATTGCAAATTAAAAGTAAAGCATCCATTATATGAAAAATAGATAAAAACAATGATCCAAATAGATAATAAGCAAATTAATGGGACCAGTGTTAGATGGAGTGCTTAAGAATGTTTTGCAAGTGTACTCGGTAAATTTTCATATAATATTTTAAAGGGTGAATTTGATTTATTAAACGGGAAGGGGATCTCCAAGATATACCTTTCAGTACTGGAGATATGTCTGGATTCTTCGAAGAGTGGCTCAGCACGAGAAAATGTGGGCTGGATGGAGTTGGGGGGGGGTGTTCAACACTACACCAACAAGGATGTAGCCTAATTGGACCCCACGGTCGCTTTCTAGTAGTTCACGCTTTCCCTGAAGAATTTCCTGACTACATTTCATATTGGTTACGCTAGATTTCCATAATATTCGAGGGTTGTGAGTTTTATTAATGTGACTTGGATTAGAATGTAAGGATTAAAAATTCTACAACTGCAACTGAGTAGAGCATACACAGTGTAATAAAATTTGTTTATTCCGATTTTATTAATGGTGAACAAGAGCCATTGTAACAACCCTCCGTCAAAGAGCACTCTTGATACGCCTCATGGCAAGATTCAAGAGATTTATGAAAACAAGGAAAAAGCTGCCAAAGTAAGAGAAATAAACTAAACCATAAACTCTCCGACAGAGAGCACTCTTGATCCACCTTTTCGGTGAGATTCAAGATATTTTGTGTTTATTTTATTTTTAAAAAAGTAAGAAAACTAATCTAATACAAAACAATAAAACTTGTCCGATAGAGAGTGCTCTTGATCCATTTTTCAATGAGATTCAAGAGACTTTGGATTCTTTTCTTTTTTATATAAGAAAGCTTTAAACAATGATAAAGTAAAACTATACTAACAAAGCAATAAGACTAACTTTTCCTATTCTACTCTAAGAAATTAGTATGCTTGTATAAAGCAAAGGAAACGAACCAAAGGATGATACAAGCTTCCCCCAAATGGGAGAAGTGGGGTGTGGGAGCCTTTATCCCACTTGCTCTTTATTAATTTTTTACAATGCTTTTGATGTTTTTTTCCTTTTCTTGAAAGAACAAGGTGAGAAGGGGAATGAAAGAAGAGGGAGGTGTTTTTGTCTTTTTGCTCCTTTGTTCACTTATAGCTTTTGGGCTTTTTTTTTAAACTTTCCTGAAAACAAGATCTTTGGACAATAACTTGTTAAGAGTTAGTCCAAAAAATAAAATAGACAAAGATCTAACATTAAACTTTAGCGGAAATTAAGAATGAACTAGCTAAGTGAAACGAAATATGAAAGGGAAGAAATAAAACAAAAGAAGAAGGGGTAGCCAAAAAGGGGTTGCAAAAAAGAGGAAATGAGGGAAAACAAAGGCCAAAAGAGGGCATCAAAAGAGGGAAAAGAGGGCAGTGAAAGAGGCATGCAAAAAAGAGGAAAAGAGGAATGCAAACAAGAGGAAGAAAGCTTGGAGAAAGGTAGGAAACTTCAAAACCAAACCTACTTTGAGAATTTTTTTAAAAGCAGTTGCTTCAAAGATGAATAAAAGAGGGTAGAACCGATTAGACCTTTGGATCTTTAGAACAAACTTTGATCTCATGTAGCAAATTACTGAACTTTGTGCTTGGCTCCAAGAAAAGGAGATGCAACTGAGCTCAACCCTTTACTTGGTAAGATGGAGTGACCTACAAACAAAAAATCAGATACTTTCCAAACAAGGGATTAAATCATGTACCATTCACAAATTGAAATCAAAAGCATCATGAAATATAACTGAATAAGACAATGCTCGCCTAGATTTCTAAGAGTAAATCAATAAATAGATAAATTGAAACTACAAATATATATTCTTACGTGCTTGTAAAAGTCTTCCAAAGCATAGATTAGTAACCCCAAATTGACAAAGCAAGAGAAAATTACAATAATATCACATCATCCATCAAGCACATGCATCCACATAACCAAACCACAATGAGCCTCCAAAGCCTTTCTTTATTCCAATGGTTGCATGAAAGAAACAAGAATTTACACAAAGTTTCACCAAAGGTTCTCTGCAAAATTATTTACCCTTGAAGAGGGAGAACACACTCCTATTTATACAAAAAGAAGGAAAGAGCCATGCAACCCTAGCGCATGCATGAAGGAGGGTGCAACCACCAAGTAGCTGGAGTTAACTGCTTTGATATGGATCTGAACTGGACTCTGGTAGTTGTGACTGGGGGTGAGGTGGCATCCACCTAGGCAACGCGACCACCCTCTTCCTTGTTTTCATCAACCAACCACCCAGAACATGCCAAAGAAGGAAATTCGTCCATGTAAGCTTAGGAGGCGCAAATCCCAAGGAGGAGTTAGCTATAGTGCTCCGATACTGACTCAAATCAGTTGGTGGTAATTGGAATCTTCCCAAATGCTCTTTGCCATGTCATTTAGCTCTTTATTTTATTCAATTTGGTTTATTTTGGAGAGTTTTTTATTTATCTCTATTTAATACTTTTTCGATTATTTTAATTAAATATTCCTCATTTATTGATTTTGAGAAAATATTTAATTAAGTGCAAAATAATCATCAGAAGTTTAGGATAAGTGGGTCTAGGGGTTAAATGAGTGTTTTGGCTTAGAAAACAAGCACTTATTTATCAAAATCCACCCCCAAACCACTTAATTATTACATTTTGAAAATTTTCAACTAAACCATAGGAAAAATGGCTTAATTAATTCAAAATTATAATTATTAAAAAAAAATTAAAAAATTAAAAAAAAAACTCGAGGACGTCCACTAAATTTTTTTTTGGATAATGTTTTAACACGCCTCGGGACCTAGGAAATGACCATACGACATACTGATAGTGTCTAGTAGGTTCATATTTTACAGTTGGACTCGAATAACCCCCCAAGGCCTAACAACCAAATTCAAGCATTCTAGCTTTGGAGGTAGCAGGAGAAAAACTCATCGATTATTACTCGGCTAAAGGCAACGAATAATCGACAAGGGAGAAAACTCCTTGGAATACCCTATTTGATTGTTAAGTCTCAGGGAACCGAGCCACTCAAGACCCCCCTACTAACACACTTTATTACAAGCCCCATGGCGTATGGTCATTTCGATAAAATAAAAGAAAAGGCTAGCCCAAACAGGCTAACTCTGGAACAAACTGAACTTTTGAACTCTGGAAACGAACACGCATCATGTTCAATAATTGGCGGCTCAACGAAAATCCACTAAGTGCAGAATTAGTGGATAACATTTAGCTCCAACGGTGGGATGTGTTCTCGATCTAGTCTCCTAGGAAAGGAGAGCATACGAGAACATCAAAATCTTCGGTTTCTATATACTGTAAAAACATCTCAACTTGACAAGAAAATTGCAATAGCACAAGTTTTATGAAAAATAGCCAATAATGATATAACTAAAAATTTATGTATTCCTAAGTATGGAAGGAAAATGTGAAAAGTAAATGCTCGCTTTTAAGTAGCTTATTTTCCTACTCTAAGCATGATATAAAACGTTAGGTGTAATAAAAAATCCAATGTAGCCACTTAAGCATTTTATTAATATAATTTTTTTTTCTTTTCTTTGGTTACCAACCAAAACAAGAATATATTATTCAGAAAATGCAAACCTGCGTGAAACTCCCAGATGGAGCGGATGGATGAGAGATTATAATCATGGAGAAAGTCATCGACCTGCTTCCCAAACTGGCAAGTCCTCTTATAGGATTATTCTATCCAAGATTTTATAGGACTGATGTAAACATCTATATGGTGAAGAAGATCATCATACTCATCACAAGGGCTTATTCGCTGATAACTTTGTGAGTAAAGCCTCGAACTGCTTCAAATCATAAGGAACATCTATATGTGAAGATGATGGATGAGAAAAAACTTCAACTAGTTGCACCCCATCTGATTCTTCACTACATTGCTTCTCCAAGTCCTCATTACAGATACTCAAATACAACTCTGACTGATCATATGAAAACTATGACTACTCCTCTTTTCAACTTTCATACATCTCAGATAAACACTCCCCTTGTTGGATGCAGGGATAATTTTAGGGGCGAATTTTAGCCTAGTGGGTTATTTTTCCATATTTTTCTCCCAAAAAAGATTCGCCATTTTGCATTTTTTGAAGCCCTGTTTTGCCCAATTTTGATGGGGTAAAAAAATTTCACCCTAAAAATCGTCAAATTATTATATAAACGATATAAAATCCTTGGAAATTAAAATATTTTTTGAAAAATATCGCCAATCATTTTATATTTGGCGTTTTAAGATTTGGTAATATTCGCCAACATTTATACACTTTTAAATAAGTATGGTTCTTTAAAATCATCCCTGGTTGGATGCATCATAGATTGGACTTCCACAAATTTCTGAACAAACACTCCCCTCGTTGGACATATCATAAATGGGATTGTCAAAAAGATCATCCCCATCTATGTCAGATATGAGGGAGAGTTCATCACTAGTGCCAAGTCCCTGGCTATCTTCATCCTCCTTATGATCGTAACAATCTTTTTCAAAGAGTCGGGTTTCAAAGATATCAAAAGGAACCCAACTTTCCAGATATTTGTCATCAGGTGGAGAGCACGGAGGATTGTCATCACACAAAACTTCAAATATTGGATCTTCTAGTAAAGTCTCGTAATCATCATCCATGTCAAATGTAAGGGACTCTTCATCACTTGTATCATGCTCTTGACTGTACTCTCTCGCTTAAATCCTGGTTTCTGTGGTGACGTGATAGAGCTGCCCTACTGTGTTGACGTTCTTGGGCTCGCTTGGATATTGTTCACTATAACTCGATTCTGGAAGACCTTGCTCTAAGATTTGACGAGCCATGTAACATGTGGACTATTCATGAAGGTCCTCACAGGGTTTACGGTAGGGAATGGCTTCCTCAACCATGTTAATGGGATCTAGTTGATTAGGGGGTATTTTATCTTGCGAGGCTTTCTTTTGAACCCAATTTCCCTTAGGAGGAAAATTTTTCTGACTAGTTTGAGCTATTTCCATGTTTATTACCCAATTTTGCATAAATTTTAGTTCATTTGCATAATCAGCTTATAAGGCCTCCATCCTATCATTCATCTCCTTCATTTTCTTGTCATAAGTCTCTTGCATGTGATTCATGGGATCCTTAGCTCTAATCTCCTGTTGCTTAAGAGGGATAAGGGCCCTCAAAAGAGTGGTAGGGTATTTATCTCTGGTTGGATACTGCATTTCTCCACTAAGAGCTTCAATATAGTAGACTAAGATGAACTGAGGAGTAGGCTTGTAGTCAGTATGTATGGCATTCGTCAAATCTGTGAATTTCTTGTTGAATCCATCCATTGTTTCATTCTCGCTTCCTTTTATGTTGGTCAAAGTAACTAACTGATGCCGAGACTCTTTCTTTTCACCAAACTTGTTGGTGAAAGAAGTTTTAAATGTTGCAAGAGTTGCAAAGGAGTTGTTTGACAAGTTGTTGAACCATTCACCAACATCTCCTTCCAAAGGAAAGAGTAAACAATTTCATATACACATCTTCGTGTTTATGAGCAGGATCGTTGATAAAGGCATTGATACATCTGGAGAATTTCTTAAGATGAAGACTTGCATTGATGGCATCAGTGCCAGTGAACCTGGGCAGTTTGTCTACAACTTTGTTTGGTAGATTGTGAGGTTGACCTTCTATCTAATTGATGTCAAGGGGACTAAAATATTCACTCATTATATCAGGCAAACAATTATTATTCTCAAGAAAAAGACTATGGATGTCCGAAATAGACTCAGATCCAAGATTCTCAAGGATTCTACAAGAAGCTAGGGCCTATTTAGTCTCCTCCTATAAACCTATTTAGGTTCAGGGTTGAAACTAAGTAGGCCTACAAAGTTTCTTCTTGTTGAATACCTTGGTGTGTTTAATGACAGTGGAGTCGCCATATGGATTTAAGTCTAAAATCAGAGATTTGTTTAAACTAAAAATCCATCAAAAGACAAGGTAAAAAACTAAGGAAAAAAGTCGTCCAGGAACAAAATATTTGTCCCTGGCAACGGCGCAAAAAATGTTGCCCGCCAATGTGCACACCTTCAACATAAATCTTTCGAATAGTTGTTTCTTGAGGAGGGAAAGGTGTTGCCTTGGGGGCAAGCAAAGAGTCAGGTGTTGTCACCTGACCCTGACTCATTCGTTTACGAAAAATCCTAACGAAGCCAAGGGGGGTAGTCCCTACAAAGAATTTCTAAGGCTCACAATTTTTAAAGATATTTAGGTGTGTGATGAGGATGGGTGTTTTTCAGGAGTTTTGGAAAGAAACTTACAATAAAATGACCAAGTAAAAACTTGCAAGTAAAATTAGAGATACACAACCATTTGACAATTGGACATTAAAAGTAAAACATCCATGATATGAAAAGTAGATAAAAACAATGCTTTAGATACATAATAAGCACATTGATGGAACCAATGTCAGATGGAGTGCTTGAGAATGTTTTGCAAGTGTACTCGGTAAATTTTACTGAAAAAATTTAAAGGGTGAAGTTGATTTATTAAACGGGAAGGGGATCTCCAAGATATATCTTTTGATATTGGAGATATGTCTGGATTCTTCAAAGAGTGGCTCCACATGGGAAAATGTGGGCTAGATGGATTCGTGGGGGGGTGTTCAACACTACACCAACAAGGATGTAGCCTAACTGGACCCCATGGTTGCTTTCTAATAGTTCCTGCTTTCCCTGAAGAATTTCCCCACTACTTCTCATATTGGTTACGTTGGATTTCCCTAATATTCGAGGGTTGTGAGTTTTATTAATGTGACTTGGATTAGAATGTGAGGATTAAAAAGCCGACAACTGCTTCTGGGTATCCCAACCGGGTAGAGCATACACAATGTAGTAAAATTTGTTTATTCCAATTTTATTAATAGTGAACAAGAGCCATTGTAACAACTCTTTGTCAGAGAGCACTCTTGATCTGCCTTATGGCGAGATTCAAGAGATTTATGAAAACAAGGAAAAAGCTGTTAAAGTAAGAGAAATAAACTAAACCATAAACTCTCCGACAGAGAGCACTCTTGATCCACCTTTCGATGAGATTTACAAGACTTTGTGTTCATTTTATTTTAACAAAATAAAAAAAGAAAACTAATCTAAGACAAAACAGTAAAACCTCTGCGATAGAGAGTGCTCTTGATCCACTTTTCAATGAGATTCAAAAGACTTTGGATTCTTTTCTTTTTTTTATAACAAAGCTTTAAACAATGATAAAGTCAAACTCTACTAGCAAAGCAATAAGACTAACTTTTCCTATTCTACTCTAAGAAATTACTATGCAGGTATAAAGCAAAGGAAATAGACCAAAGGACGATACAGGCTTCCCCCAAATGGAGGAAGTGGGGTGTGGGAGCCTTTATCCCACTTGCTCTTTATTAATTTTTTACAATGCTTTTGATATATTTTTCATTTTCTTGAAAGTATAAGGTGAGAAGGGGAATGAAAGAAGAGGGGGGTGTTTTCAGTGTCTCTTTTGCTCCTTTATTCGCTTATAGCCTTTGTGTTTTTTACTTTCTTGAAAACAAGAGCTTTGGACATTAACTTGTTACGAGTTAGTCCAAAAAATAAAATAAACAAAGATCTAACATTAAACTTTAGCGGAAATTAAGAATGAAATAGCTAAGTGAAATGAAAGATGAAAGGGAAGAAATAAAACAAAAGAAGAGGTGAAGGAAAATAAGGGGCAGCCAAAAAGGGGCTGCAAAAAAGAGGCAAAAAGAGAGCAAAGAGGGCAACGAAAGAGGGCTGCAAAAAAGAGGAAAAGAGGGAAAAAAGAGGCCAAAAGAGGGCAAAGAGGGCAGCGAAAGAGGGCTGCAAAAAAGAGGAAAAGAGTGTTGCAAACAAGAGGGAGAAATCTTGGAGAAAAGGTAGGAAACTTCAAAACCAAACCTACTTTAATATTTTTTTTAAAGAAGTTGCTTCAAAGATTAATAAAAGAGGGTAAAACCGATTAGACCTTTGGATCTTTAGAACAAACTTGGATCTCATGTAGCAAATTACTGAACTTTGTGCTTGACTCCAAGAAAATGAGAGTGGCAATTGAGCTCAACCCTTTACTTGGTAAGATGGAGTGACTTGCAAACAAAAACTCATTCACTTGCCAAACAAGGGATTAAATCATGTACCATTCACAAATTGAAATCAAAAGTAGCATGAAATATAACTGAATAAGACAACGCTCTCTTAGATCTCTAAGAGTAAATAAGTAAACAGATAAATTTAAACTACAAATATCTATTCTTATGTGCTTGTAAAAGCCTTCCAAAGCATAGATTAGTAACCCCAAATTGACAAAGCAAGAGAAAATTAAAATAATGTCAACTCATCCATCAAGCACATGCATCCACATAATGAAACCACAATGAGGCTCCAAATCCTTTCTTTACTCCAATGGTTGCATGAAAGCAACAAGCATTTACACAGTTTCACCAAAGGTTCTCTACAAAACTATCCACCCTTGAAGAGGGAGAAGATACCCCTATTTATACAAAAAGAATGAAAGAGCCATGCAACCCTAGCACATGCATGAAGGAGGGCGCAACCACCAAGTAGCTGGAGTTAACTGCTTTGATTTGGATGTGAACTGGACTATGGTAGTTGTGACTGGGGGTGACATGGCCTCCACCTAGGCAAGGCGCCCACCCTCTTCCTTGTTTTCATCAACCAACCACTCAAAACATGCCAAAGAAGGAAATTCGCCTTAGGAGGCACAAATCCCAAGGAGGAGTTAGCTGCAGTGCTCCGATACTGACTCAGATAAGTTTGGTGGTGATTGGAATCTTCCCAAATGCTCTTTTTCATGTCATTTAGCTCTTTACTTTATTCAATTTGGTTTATTTTGAAAAGTTTTTTATTTATCTCCATTTAATAATTTTTCGATTATTTTAATTAAATATTCTTCATTTATTGATTTTGAGAAAATATTTAATTAAGTGCAAAATAATCATTAGAAGCTTAGGATAAGTGGGTCTAGGGGTTAAATGAGTGTTTTTTCTTAGAAACAAACACTTATTTGCCAAAATCCACCCCCAAGCCATTTAATTATTACATTTTGAAAATTTTCAATTAAACCATAGGAAAAATGGCTTAATTAATTGAAAATTTTAATTATTAAAAAAAAATTAAAAAAATGAAAACTCGAGGACATCTGCTAAATTATTTTTGGACAATGTTTTAACACGCATCGGGACCTAGAAAATGACCATGTGACATACCAATAGTGTCTAGTAGGTTCATATTTTACAGTTACTCTAATAAACCCCCAAGGCTTAACCGCCAAATTTGGGCATTCCAGCTTTGGAGGTAGCAGGAGAAAAAACTCATCGATTATTACTCGACTAAAGGAAAAGAATAATCGACAAGAGAAAAAAATCCTTCGAATACTTTGTTTGATTCTTAAGTCTCATGGAACCGAGCCACTCAAGACCCCCCTATTAGCACACTTTATTACAAACCCCGTGGGGTATGGTCATTTCGACAAAAGAAAAAAAAGGCTAGCCCAAATATGCTAACTCTAGAACAAACTAAACTTTTGAACTCTATAAACGAACATGCATCATGTTCAATAACTGGCGGCTCAACAAAAATCCACTAAATGCAGAATTAGTGGATAACAACAACACCTTACGAACTTGCTCGACCGAAGTCAGTGGTTGTATTACTTACTCTTATTGTGTGCATTCAAGATATTACTCTACTTATCCGTCGACAAATATTACAATAGTTAATATAATTCTTTATTAGCGATTCCAACTAACAACAGTGTGACATATGCATATAAGGACTTATTCATAAACAAATACACATACAATTATTCACAACATACATTCATTTGGCATAAGCACATTCATCAAATATACACATATACAACATTTAACATGGAAACCTATCCGGAAAAAACCACAAATACGCTCTTCATTTGGCATGAGAAATATATGGCACATTTCGTCTACACACTCAACTTTTAGACTATGTTCTAGATCTTCTCTACAATCTATATAGACTTCTCTCTCCTCTCATGCTCTCTAATCTCGGGTCTCTAAAGTTTCCTCTTCTTCACCCTACTGTTGATTCACACACAGCTTGGACCAAGTCTTTCTTCTCTACAACTCTACGACTCTACTAACAGACAACAAACAACAAAAACTAACACATACCAACAGAGAGTGTAACCTGCATACAGCTTGGGTTCTCCCTTTTATAGACTCTTACATGTCATATTCAATCGACTCCATTCTGTTAGCCGACAAGCTGCCATTCCTATTCTCGTACATTCAGTTACAACTATCAGTAGGCACTATCGGCCCAAAATACAAAGATGCTTTATTCCCAAGGCATGTGTGACTCTAACCGACATCTAACCCACGATCTCTCAGGTTGTCCCTTTCAACCGTTCCACGTCTTCTTCTATCGTGGCACTATCGGCCCAAAATACAAAGATGCCATTAGAGGAAACTTGGGGTCTAAATTGGGCCTTTTAAGAAAACACGTCAACAATAAATTTTGTGAGTTGGAATTCAATAACTAATAGAATTTCAATAAAATGAGTCAACCATAATGGTTGAGTTGACATATTTGTCATAAAAGAAAACTCCTTTTTTTGTTCGTATTTTCGACATATCTCCTTGTGTTTTTACGCAAATTCCGAGCGTGAGAGCTCGTTGGATGTGGAATTTAATTCCGCGTTCAACTAGTACCCACACTACATACTTTTGACAGACCCCGCTAGCCCAAAAATAAGAAATACCTGAAAAAATGTAATGATGACATCATTATCACGTTTTTTCAGGTATTTATTGTTTTTGGGTAGCGGGGTCTGTCAAAATTATGTAGTGTGGGTACTTGCTGGATGCAGAATTAAATTATGCATCAAACGAGCTCTCCCATTCAGAATTTGAGTAAAAACACAGGGAGATATGTCAAAAATACGAACAAAAAATAGTTTTTTCATTCTTCCTCCAAAATTAATAGCTATTATTTTATTACTTTAACTATTATTTTATTATTTTCCTTAGGAGGCCCATTTTAGAACTCAAATTTTCTCTAATGTTTTATTCCCAAGGCATGTGTGACTCTAACCGACATCTTACCCACAATCTCTCAGGTTGTCCTTTTCAACTGTTGCACGTCTTCTTCTATTGTGGTTCCTTCCGTCACGACTGCTTACATCACATCTTCTCTTCTGTCGCAAACTCTTCCATCGTGGGTGCTTCTATCGCAACTTCCTCGACGGCTGCTTCTTCTGTTGCAGCTCTTTCTCCTACAACTACTTCCATCGCAACTACCTCTGTCATGCGACCATAATCTTCATCTTCCCGGGTTGAATTCTGGTTGAATTATGCCTATCCTTCCCTAGCGCCAGCACTTAGTGATTCTGCTTCAGATTCAGATTTGGTGGATCCCAGGATATAGGTAGCTGATTGGATCCTTGATGTACCTGGTTAACACTAGGCCATATATTTTCCTTGTAGTGAACACCCTGAGCCAATTTATAGTTGAGTTGAAGCATGTAGATTGGGTTGCAACAAAGCATGTGTTGAGCTACCTACATGGTTTAGTTGGATATGGTTTGAGATATGTCTTAGGTGGTGAAGTGAGGATGTAGGGTTATGAAGATTTTGAATGGGCAAGGAGTGCAATGGATAAAGAGTGCCTCGAAGTGTTGTTTCAACTTGGGATCAACCATGATATCTTAGTTTAATAGGAATCAAACTTTTGTTGCACTCAATATAGTAGAAGCAAGGTATTATACAGCGAGTGTCGTAAGTCGTGAAGTAGTGTGCTTTACAAGCTTCTTGCAGGATTATTTGATCAAGAGCTAGAGACAACCTTGATACATTGGGATAATCAAAGATGTGTCAAGCTTTCAAAAAATCCTGTATTCCATGATGGGTCAAAGCATATTGAGATCAAAATATCACTTCATTCGAGACATGGTGCAAAAGGGGAAATGAAGCTCCAGTACATATCCATATATGAGCAGATAAAGGGAATTCTCACCAAAGCTCCGTCGATGGCAAAGTTTGTATACTTTAGAGACAAGTTGAGCGTGATGGAGAATGTCTCCCTCAGTGAGAGTAAGTGTTGATGGATGAGCAGCATTGAGCAGACATTCACCCTTGGAGCCTGAGTCATATGGCTAGTGGTGAATGGTCCAGATACCATGATGGTTCTACAAATGAGCGACATAGATTGTGATGGTCCAACATATGGGCGACAAACATTCATGTGAGGTGAATGGCCCAAATACTGTGGTGGTTCCACAAATACACAACCTTGATTAGTCATGTGATTTAATTAAGTGTGAATAAGGCATGTTGCTAATTACAGACATTCTCACCCAATGTGATGCTTGGTGTGATGTAGAATGTCACCCTCGCTAAGAGGGAGTGTTGATGTTTCTCTGAGTTGCAGCATTGAGCAGACATTCTCCTAGAGTGGTCATGTGATTTGACCAATGGCTAGTGGAGAATGACCCTAGTGTAGACTTGTTTAGTCATGTGTGTTGGCTAAGAGTGTACAAGGCTCAAGATGCTTAGCCTTGATTAGTAATGTGTGTTGGCTAAAAGTGAATAAGGCTTGATGTCATATTTCATACTCAGTGAAGAATTGCTCCGCGATAGAGTGATATAATCTATATTACAGTGAGTTGACTTGTCTATTTGATAGAAGACTTCATCCCCTTGTGAAATATACAAAGTCTAATGTAATGTTGAATTTGACATAGGATCTAAGAAGTGCCTAGGACGTTTTATTATGGGTCAAATCAACATTAGAGCTCTATGCGAGAATAGATGTGCATGTGAGAAGATGATCATCAACAATGACAACTTTTCTATGATGAAGAAATAACCAAGACAAGTCAAACATTGAAGAAGTCCCAAATAGCATTAAAGAAGTTCCAGAGAAATATTGAAGATAAAGAGTGCAAGTCGACCTTGAAGATAAAATGAAACTTGAAGTGAAAAAGACAAGTTGGTCCCAACATAAAAGACAAGTCAGCCCCAAAGGTAAAATTCAACTGAACTAAAGAATATAAATAAAGTGCTCTAGCATTTCATTTTCACTTATCATCACAACATCCTCTCTGCTACATTGGTGCACACTTTCCAAGAGGGCAAAACAAATGTCCAAGGAGCAATTGTAGGGGTTTCATATTGTCTCTCGAAGTTCGTTATCCCTATCTAGGATTTCCTTGTGAAAAGAGGATGAACTTTATGTGCTAGGGTTTCTCTTCATGAACTGTATTGTACTTGAATTGGACTGATTTCTTCAAAGAAAAGTTGGTTGGGTTTTCTCCCTTGTTTGGTTTCCCAAGGTAAAATTCTTGTGTCTATTGTGCATGGTTGTCTTTTTATGATCTTTTGTTTCCGCTGCAATTTAAATTTAAATCATTGTGAAATCAAATGAATGCTTGAAATCATTGTGAAATAATTGTCAAGATTTGGAAATAGATAAAAATTCAACAATCTTAGTGGTGTTCCTTGGGAATTTCAACATAAGGCTAGAATAATTTAGAATAAAAATACATTGCTTTTAAAATAAGGTGCCTCGTATGCACCCTCAATATGGATGAGTCTCATGGTTTTTGCAATTAATTAAGTATAGTTAAAATTTGAGATTATTTAAATATTTGTGATGAAAATCAACAATTCAAGATGGAATTGATACTAAAATAGTCAAATAGCTCAATTATCTATGGGAGATGGGGTATACCAATTAGCTTTTCACAATGTATAACTATTTCAAAAACTGAAATTTGTGGAAACAAGAGAAGCAGAAGTCTATGAGTATTACCACAGACCTTTTTTTGACGCACAACAGAACACCACTCCATCATAATTGCATACTCTCTTCGTTCTTCTCTTTTGATCGACAATTTATTACCGGGCACTTACAGACTTTGGCTGGATTTTCTTTTTGGAACAGATCTGTTTTTTCCCTCGGAATATCTCAGTTCTTTTGAATGTTATCAACAGGCACTTACAGGTTGTTTATATCTCCATGGAACAGGACAATTTATTTTTTGAAATACTCCAACTATAAATTGTATTCATACCCTTGAAGGAAGGTCAGACCTTGTTTGAAAATTGTATGCATGCATACTTCATATGTATCTGGCACTTAATTTGATCAATAAAATAATGAGCTTTTTTTCTTCGAAAAAAAAAATATTTCGAAAACAAATTTAGAGAGTATTAACCAATATGCATTGTTACTTGAGACTTGTTGAAGAATTAATAAAGAGAAAATGACCTTCCAAACCAAACTATATATTCCCTAGAAGTTATCTCCATTTAGCCAAAGGATGTAGTATCCCTTGCCATGAATACTTTAAATTCAGCTTCTTACTTTAATACGCTAAAGGTCTACCATCTTAGGTGAACTTAGCTTCTTGCGTAGCCCCAACAATTGACTCAATCGGTTAAACCATATGCCCAAGGCATGTTTCCAACAGGGCGGCCACAAGTCCTAGGTTCAAATCTGATTGATTCCCATGATATTACTAATTGCTGTTGCAGTTGGCGATTGAACTGCCCTCCATCTGATTATTTTAGGGAAGAGGGGAGGATCCCGTGAGGTTTTCCTTAGAAGAAGAATACAATATCCCAATTAAAACTGAATCGTTGTTTTGATCAATTGGTATGGAATTGGATATTTTCCAGATTTCATAGAATAATATAAGATCTTGGGGAAATCACTCCATCCCTTACTAAAAGCTAGAATATCATAAAACTTAACTTTGGAAGAGACAAGGTAGAGCTCGAACACAGTAACTTGGAATATAATTTGAGCAATAAGGTTGAGAGTATAACTTTGAACTTGAATCATTAAACAGACACCCCACTTGCAAAGCTAACAGAGAATGAGCAGGTCGGATGCCTACACTTGAAAACCAGCAAAATCAAAGACAAAGATGCTAGGAGTACACTTATGCACTGTGAGCCCTAGCCCAATAGGAAGCCCAAGGACTTGGGGGCAATCACTCCATCCCTTACTAAAAGCTAGAATATCATTAAAAATTAACTTTTGGAAGAGACAAAGTACAACTCGAATACAATAATTTGGAATATAATTTGAGCAATAAGGGTGACAGTATAACTTTGAACTTGAATCATTAAACATACACCCCACTTACAAAGCTAACAGAGAATGCGCAGGTCGAATGCCTACACTTGAAAACCAGCAAGAGCAAAGGCAAAGATGCTAGTACTTATGCACCGTGAGCCCTAGCTCAACAGGAATCCCAAGAAACCATCCCAGATAAAAAATATAGAGACCAACGTTCCACATACAAATACAGATATAATTATGGATACAGTGAGATACAAAATACACTATATATTTGAAAAGACCAAATGCTAGATTCAAGATACTGATCCAATTTCATTCTATAGATCTCCCATCAGCAGGATAGGAGTACTTAAATACTCTCCTTCCAATTGGATCCTTGCAGTTCAGCTGTATCCAACCGAGATATTCCCTCTATCAGCCTTGGACCAAATGCTAAGCGTGATCTGTAAACAAAGAAACAAGAGAGAGAGATTCATGTTGACACTGAGAGGGGGGGGTGAATCAGTGTGAAGTCAAATTTTAAACCTTTCTTAGCTTCTCACGGTTAGCTACCAATTCATCAAATCAACACTTTACCATAATCATTTCATAAACATCATTTACATAACATAAGCATTTCATTCATAAAGCACCATAACACAGAAGAATACCACACTATATAAATATGTAATCTTTTTATATTATTTGGGTCCGGCTACAACCGTTAGGCGAAATCAACACCTATTGATACATAGAGCACCTACTCTGGATCCAGGACCCTGTCTGGTTTTCTTAGACCCTGCTAAGAAGGGTTTGAGGTATCCTAACCTCAGAAGCAAGACAAGCTTGCTTTTACAGTTAAAGCATACTGTCACATCAACATCATCTTTCTGTCCATGTCATCATTGTCGCATCACATTGCTGCCAGCATCATACAAGCATCCTTTCTTACTGTTGTACATACACATCATATCAATCTGTTCATCAACCTGTATGTGTCTATACTGCCATGCCAAATTACCAATGTTTCTCAATCATCAATCTGTTTTATGAACCGCTGCTGCCACCAATACACTGCTGAATCATCAAGATCTGTTCTATGAACTGCCGCTGCCATCAACTTGTCACCTCTTCATCACTGTTGTTCAAGATTTCAACATGTCTTCTGAGAGAAGACATTCACTACTGTTGTTATCAGTCAAGTCATCCAAAGAGTCTGCTTATACACTGCTCACGCCAATATGTCAAGGTACCTTTTCTGCTCATATTAAGACTTCAAGGATTCTGCTCTAAGCACCTGTCTCTTAAGGTTATCATAGTATGTCACTAGTTACTGTCATAACACATTACTGCCACTGACATGCCAAGGTTGTCACACTCATCAAGTTGTCATCCTTTCAAAATTGCTAACAGACTGTCAACACTTTCAACCGCTAGGACAGTATTCACAATATATCAATAGTTGTCTTCAAAATCAACATAAGCAAGAGGCAATCTTCACACTTTGAAGTGAAGTGATCATGTCAAACAATTAGTACTTCAGTGAATCCTCCTATGGGCACATTCAGTTTTTCATGGACAGAGTCTTCACTATGAATATTTTAGTAATTTGTCTATTTCAAAGGATATTCCAAATAGTCTCAATATTCTCAATCAATTTTCCAGAATTTACAATTCTCTTTCTAGTACCTTCTAAAACAGAATAAGAGTTTCTAGTACCTTGAACAGGAGAGGATCAAGTTTCCAGTCTTGAAGAACACCTGTGTTTCCTTAATCTCTGCGTGTAGAGTAGATCTGTAGTCAACACCCAATAAACTGCTTCTGTGGTGGCTTTAACCAATGCTCTGACTCAATCATTTATCATTTGAATGCATCCTTCTTGTGCTTTTCATGCTCTGCACTCTCAGGTGCAGATCCACCCACAATACATCAAATTGCAGACCTTTAAAGGCCCGAGCTTCATTCCTTTATTGTCTTGACTTTTACCTGCAATTTCAAAGACACACACACACAGCCCTCCGTACAACACTCTACCAATCTTTAACAAATGCAAATGAAATTCCTCTAGATGCATAGCACAGAACATTTCAGAACCAATATTCAATCCAGTCCACTAAGTAAAATGATTTCCTTATCCCTTCAACATACAAATACTGTTCGCTGCCAATAAAGTGTTAAGATACCCAGCTGCCAATAAAGTGTTAAGAAACCATCATCATGTGACTTCCTCAAAATCAGTTTATGTCAAAATCACATTCCAAAACTACAAGCAAGCAAACCATGAAGAGCCATATCCCAAAGCTACAAGCCCAAAATAACATGAAAACCATATTATTTCTACACCATACTGTTCGCAGAGCTGAGTAAAATACTTAGGTTCTACTATGAAGAAATAATAATGCTAACTGCTAGATATAGAATATAATTCAACGCCATCTACTCTCTTGTGCTTCAACTTCTTTCTGCTTCAGAATAGCCATATAGCTGCGTGTACAAATGGCATGGCTGCCTGGAAACACACACTGCTGTTTGCTGCTACAGTTCCAGTTCTTATGAATATCCCAGCATATATATAAGGAGAAGCACCTCTACTGTATGTTACAAGGGGTATGGAGTGGATGGATACCCAACTACCCAATATTCAGCTAAAGAGATTACCAAGTTGCTGGTGTAAACCCTAGCTGAGTTGTGGTATGCCCTAGCTAGGCTTGGGTAATATTAGACAGGCCCAATAGGGTTGCTTCTCCACTATCTCAATTTCTGAGTTAACTCAGTTCATCTTACTTTGATTCACTGCTGCCTATAGTCAACACAATCAACGCATATTGAAGCTGTAATCACGGAGGACAAATCAGCATACCTTCAGTCTCATGCATTTATTATTTTCCATCTCCAAAATTTCATTCACTGCTCCTTTAACTGAGATCCCTCTTGCTGCTGTCCAAAACTTGGGTTTGCTCCTCAGTTAGCCATCAAAACAAATAATAAAAAAACTGGTTACAACTTGGCCTCAGTCTGCATAACTTGGGTCTGTTTGTATGCAAAACTTCATCAACTAAAGAAATCTTCTTTCTGCTGTTGCAAAACTGCCTTAAAATACCAAAGGAAAACAGAAGATACTGCTGCTGCAAATTTGGAACTGCTGCTCCAAAAATTTCCTTAGTTGCCCATGAAAAAACAAAAAAAATTTACTGTCAAAATTCTGCCTCTCTATACCTGCGAAATTCTGCCTCAGTAACCCCCGAAATTTCCTCAGAGCTCAGTGAATTTCTCCTTGCCAAAATGAATGCTTTGAAGGAGTATTTATACTAATTTTCACAAAATTTTTGGGGCCGACCTACTATTATTTTTCTTTAAAAAATTGGGGCCGACTTACTAAATTTTTCTGGGCCGACATAGAAATATGACATATAAAAAATATTTTAATTAATTAAAAAAAACTTGAGCCGACTTGTTTATATTTGGGCCGACTTCCTTTTGCATCACTTTCGTTTTGAGGCCGACTCCATATATATATAAAAAATTGAGCTGACATTTTGGTATGAAGGGCGAATTTACTGTGTGGACATTGACAATTTGACTGTAGTGGAGAAAGGGCACACTGTGTAGTGACAGTCTGTGATGAGTGAGTGGTATTCTCAGCATTCAACATCCACCTTATTCAAATTTTGTGGAGCTGCTACAGAATTCAAGGACAAACATCTTCATTTTGGCATATATCAGACAAGTCCAGATCTGTCCATCTATTTATTCAGGCATGTAAAACTCAGTATTTTCAATTATATCAGACTTAGAAGTGTTCACCTTACTGCTGTTATAAATAGTTAAATCTCAGTATTTTTTTTATGGTTTGAAGTGTTATTACATGAAATGTTCTTGGCTTAAAGATCCAAACCTGCTGCTATCTTTCTGCCTTAGATTTCCTAGTCAGTGGCATGATTATGTTACCACATCATCATGCTACATCATACAAATGACCCTCATTGCCTTCACCATTTCTTCAAGGTTCCAAGGGCATCTTCATCAAGCAGGAGGCATCATGGGCTTCTCAACAATCTTCATCAAGCAGGAGGCATCATGGGCTTCTCAACATCTACCAGGGCTTTAGCTGGGGCTTCAACAATGGTGACATTAATGACATCAAGTCCATGTTGGCATCAATGACAATTTTATCAACAATCTCCCCCTTTGGCATCAATGGCAAAGGGTGTCCACATACCTGTGCCTGGAATCTCTGAACATTGCTCATTGGTATTTGCTCCCCCTGTCAATATGCACGATCCTAGGACCTGTCTGTATGCCTGGAGTAACCATCCTTTCTCCTTTGAGTTCATTCTCTAGCCTCATGAACTCAAGGTGTGTCAAGGTCTTTGAGAGACCTTACATTTGGCTTGCCGTATGGCAGCCATCCTCCTTACTCTGATCAGCTTCTCCTTTCTGCAACTGCTCGGTCTTCTTTATCCATACTTACTTCTTGGCATCTATCCTTTGAGCATCTGTTACTTCATAGTCCTTGCTGGTTTTCTTGGCTGAGCTATATGTCAGTCTTCTCATATCATTCCAACAATTTTGTGCTTTGTGCCCAAATTTGTTGCATGACCAGCACCTAACTGAGCTGTTGGAACTTCCAATACTTCTTTGATCCACTTCATTTCTCCATGCCTGAGCATATCCCTGACTGTAGGCATTTGTCTTCTGATCTTCAAATCTTCTTGCTGATATGTATGAAGTACTCCTTCTTGCTTGACTTCTTTGATTGGCACAATCATGTGCTTTGTGTCCAAACCCACTGCAGGAGTAGCATCTCACTGTGCGACATGTGGCAGCAACATGTCCGACTTGATTGCATGTCCAACATCTAACTGAGACATTGGGGCTTCCAGCCCTTCTTCTTCCATGGAACCTACAATCCATAGCCTTATGACCAAAGTTAGAACAAAAATAACACTAACCATTGAAGCCATTTTCATACCTGGGTCTTGCAGTTGCTTCCTTTATGAAGTTACTTTGATGAACAGACTTAACTCCTTGTTTCATCTTTGAACTTCCAAAATCCTTGTTGTCATGTGCAGGTGCCTTGGGAGCAGCTTTGGACGTTAATGGACCTGCTACTGGAGTCTTCAGAGACCAAGTGTCATCTTCAAGTTTTTCTTTGTTCTTTTTGTAACCAAGACCAGTCTTGTCGAGTGGAGATCTTTGGCAATCTAAGATCTTATCTAGGACAATTGAACTGTCCTGGAGCTTGGCCAAGGCTTCATTTTTCTTATCTTTCTTCCTAAGACCAACTACCTCCAATTCCAGCTTCTGGACTGTCTCCTCCTTTTCTTCTAGCTGACTCTTCAAGATTTCTTCTGTCCTCTTGGCTTCCTCCAGCTGAGTCTTCAGATCATGGTTGACCTCTCTAGTTCCTTCAAGCTCTTGAGTAGGCCTTTCTGATTCTTCCTTTTGGCTGATCAATTTAGTCTTTAATTGTTCAATTTCAGCATCGTTGTCTTTCATTTGATCTCGCAACTCTTTGTCCTTGTCTTTAAGCTTTTGAAGCAACACTTTCATTGACATGGTCTTCTGCTGATATTCATTCAAGGAGTCCAAGATTTCCTTTTTGAACTTCGTGAAATCACTCTGGTTCAGATTTACTGTGTTTAGGAACCAATTGGCTCTAAGATCAATATTTAGCAATGTGAGATGTATCTGATGTGCAGTCTTTGATAGCCTTTCATCATCTTCTGCAAGAACCTTCTCAATTTCATCACACAAGCTATCATTATAATCACAAGAGTCCATACATTTACTAGAGTCCTCTTCTTGTTTATCTTCTTGATTTAGCTCTTCTGGGAGCTTGTCTTCTGATTTTTGATCTGTCTTTTCAGGTTCAGGTCTTGCCTTCTGATACTCACTCTCCAGCTTGAACCATAGGTCTTTTGCCGAAGTGAACTCTCCTACACTTTCCTTCACTGAACTGGGAAGTCCATCCATGAGGAACTTCAAGGCTGTAGTGTTGTCCTTATTCGCTTCCTTCTGTGCAGCTGGTTTTCCTTTCTTGTTTGATGGAGCGGGTGGATTGATGACAATTTCCCAAATCCCGAACTTCTTCAGATAAGCCTTCATTTTGCTCCTCCAACTGAAATAATTTGTAACATCAAGTACAGGGACATCATTGCTTGATGACTCTTTCTTTTCCTCCATTGTGTCTAAGGATCTCCTTCAAGCTTGTTAGGCTCGTGACAAAGGCTGGCTCTGATACCAATTGTTGACACTGAGAGGGGGGGGTGAATCAGTGTGAAGTCAAATTTTAAACCTTTCTTAGCTTCTCACGGTTAGCTACCAATTCATCAAATCAACACTTTACCATAATCATTTCATAAACATCAATTACATAACATAAGCATTTCATTCATAAAGCACCATAACACAGAAGAACACCACACTATATAAATATGTAATCTTTTTATATTATTTGGGTCCGGCTACAACCGTTAGGCGAAATCAGCACCTACTGATACATAGAGCACCTACTCTGGATCCAGGACCCTGCCTGGTTTTCTTAGACCCTGCTAAGAAGGGTTTGAGGTATCCTAACATTAGAAGCAAGACAAGCTTGCTTTTACAGTTAAAGCATACTGTCACATCAACATCATCTTTCTGTCCATGTCATCACTGTCGCATCACATTGCTGCCAGCATCATACAAGCATCCTTTCTTACTGTTGTACATACACATCATATCAATATGTTCATCAACCTGTATGTGTCTATACTGCCATGCCAAAATACCAATGTTTCTCAATCATCAATCTGTTTTATGAACTGCTGCTGCCACCAATACACTGCTGAATCATCAAGATCTGTTCTATGAACTGTTGCTGCCATCAACTTGTCACCTCCTCATCACTGCTGTTCAAGATGTCAACATGTCTTCTGAGAGAACACATTCACTACTGCTGTTATCAGTCAAGTCATCCAAAGAGTCTGCTTATACATTGCTCATGCCAATATGTCAAGGTACACCTTTTCTGCTCATATTAAGACTTCAAGGATTTTGCTCTAAGCACCTATCTCTTAAGGTTATCACAGTATGTCACTAGTTACTGTCATAACACATTACTGCCACTGACATGCCAAGGTTGTCACACTCATCAAGCTGTCATCCTTTCAAAATTGCTAACAGATTGTCAACACTTTCAACCGCTAGGACAATATTCACAATATATCAATAGTTGTCTTCAAAATCAACATAAGCAAGAGGCAATCTTCACACTTTGAAGTGAAGTGATCATGTCAAACAATTAGTACTTCAGTGAATCCTCCTATGGGCACATTCAGTTGTTCATGGACAGAGTCTTCACTATGAATATTTCAGTAATTTGTCTATTTCAAAGGATATTCCAAATAGTCTCAATATTCTCAATCAATTTTCCAAAATTTACA
>LPNX010757483.1:261072-330856 GCA_001517045.1 Pseudotsuga menziesii | reverse complement strand
GTAAAATACTTAGGTTCTACTATGAAGAAATAATAATGCTAACTGCTAGATATAGAATATAATTCAACGCCATCTACTCTCTTGTGCTTCAACTTCTTTCTACTTCAGAATAGCCATATAGCTGGGTGTACAAATGGCATGGCTGCCTGGAAACACACACTGCTGTTTGCTGCTACAATTCCAGTTCTTATGAATATCCTAGCATATATATAAGGAGAAGCACCTCTACTGTATGCTACAGGGGGTATGGAGTGGATGGATACCCAGCTGCCCAATATTCAGCTAAAGAGATTACCAAGTTGCTGGTGTAAACCCTAGATGAGTTGTGGTATGCCCTAGCTGGGCTTGGGTAATATTAGACAGGCCCAATAGGGCTGCTTCTCCACTATCTCAATTTCTGAGTTAACTCAGTTCATCTTACTTTGATTCACTGCTGCCTATAGTCAACACAATCGACGCATATTGAAGCTGTAATCACGGAGGACAAATCAGCATACCTTCAGTCTCATGCATTTATTATTTTCCATCTCCAAAAGTTCGTTCACTGCTCCTTTAACTGAGATCCCTCTTGCTGCTGTCCAAAACTTGGGTTTGCTCCTCAGTTAGCCATCAAAACAAATAATAAAAAAACTGGTTACAACTTGGCCTCAGTCTGCATAACTTGGGTCTGTTTGTATGCAAAACTTCATCAACTAAAGAAATCTTCTTTCTGCTGTTGCAAAACTGCCTTAAAATACCAAAGGAAAACAGAAGATACTGCTGCTGCAAATTTGGAACTGCTGCTCCAAAAATTTCCTTAGTTGCCCATGAAAAAACAAAAAAAAATTACTGTCAAAATTCTGCCTCTCTGTACCTGCGAAATTCTGCCTCAGTAACCCCCGAAATTTCCTCAGAGCTTAGCGAATTTGAAGGGAGTATTTATACTAATTTTCACAAAATTTTTGGGGCCGACCTATTATTTTTCTTTAAAAAATTGGGGCCGACTTACTAAATTTTTCTGGGCCGACATAGAAATATGACATATAAAAATATTTTAATTAATTAAAAAAAACTTGAGCCGACTTTTTTATATTTGGGCCAACTTCCTTTTGCATCACTTTCGTTTTGAGGCCGACTCCATATATATATAAAAAAATTGAGCTGACATTTTGGTATGAAGGGTGAATTTACTGTGTGGACATTGACAATTTGACTGTAGTGGAGAAAGGGCACACTGTGTAGTGACAGTTTGTGATGAGTGAGTGGTATTCTCAGCATTCAACATCCACCTTATTCAAATTTTGTGGAGCTGCTACAGAATTCAAGGACAAACATCTTCATTTTGGCATATATCAGACAAGTCCAGATCTGTCCATCTATTTATTCAGGCATGTAAAACTCAGTATTTTCAATTATATCAGACTTAGAAGTGTTCACCTTACTGCTGTTATAAATAGTTAAATCTCAGTATTTTTTTTTATGGTTTGAAGTGTTATTACATGAAATGTTCTTGGCTTAAAGATCCAAACCTGCTGCTATCTTTCTGCGTTAGATTGCCTAGTCAGTGGCATGATTATGTTACCACATCATCATGCTACATCATACAAATGACCCTCATTGCCTTCACCATTTCTTCAAGGTTCCAAGGGCATCTTCATCAAGCAGGAGGCATCATGGGCTTCTCAACAATCTTCATCAAGCAGGAGGCATCATGGGCTTCTCAACATCTACCAGGGCTTTAGCTGGGGCTTCAACAATGGTGACATCAATGACATCAAGTCCATGTTGGCATCAATGCCATGTTGGCATCAATGACAATTTTATCAACAATTCAAAGCCTCAATATATACATATTTTTTTAATATGATGGTTCTAAAGACTCGAGCCACCAATCACTATTTTATCCCCTTTAACACTACATGAGCATACAGTCGTTATCATACATATGATATAACATAATAACACGATTCCTCATTCTAATCTGGAAAATGAGCCAAATTTGGAAAAGGAAATAAATTTAAAATAGTAGAAATTTAGTCATGTTTGGGTATCTAGTATTCAGCTAGGGGTAACTACTATAGTTATTATACGGGTATTGCCTGAAAATGATCTAATAATGAGCTGTTCATTATTCATAACAGTGATACAACTGCATACAAAGGGTAAATATCTTTGATTAAATTCAAAAATCCAATTGCAGCAACATGACATAGCACTCAACCATGATTTTCTTCTTAGTATGATATTGAATAACTACTTATATAACATACAACCAATGATGATTTCATTATTCAAAAAAGGATAACCATCTAGTTATGCAAAACCAAAGGTTTTCTTCCACATTGCACAATCCAAGCAGAATACCCATGTTGAACTTTGAGAAAATTACTTCTTGGATTCCATATATTGATTATGAGTCATGACATCCAAGGGAGGCCATAAGAAAGACATTCTTTGTATGGTATCGATTTGGGGATCTCTACAATGGGCCCCAAAAACAGGCGCCACAAATCCAACATGATTGTCACTAGCATTGCTGCTCCTAGTGCATCGATAGCTGTTCTACACAAGTTCCAAGGATCATTTGGTTTCTCGTCCAACCTACAAAAAACAAATGTACTTTCATATTTATCTGCTGCTTTTCAAAGTAATCAATAGATCTGTCCATGATGTCAGAAACGTAAATACAACTGCTTTTCTAAGATAACCAACCGGTTCATTTTATCAGAGCAGGGATTTCAAGAGTAATAATTAAGACATTTCATACAGTAAGAACTATCTTCATGGTACTAGAAAATTTTAGAGTAAAATAGTATGAATATTTTCAACCATGGATTAAAGGGGAAACATCCTACACTTCATTTCTGGAACAGTTGAAGCATCTTAAACATATAAAGCCCATAAATAAATAATACAAAAACGAAGGTATATGATGAAACTGAATTTGAACCAAAAACGAGCAATAATCCAAAGCATTGCAAGACCAACGACTCCTGTAATCTACAGGACTGAAAGAATTTGTGGGTCATTATTGTGACTAGTAGATTAGAACATTACTTAGTAGAGCCCAGAAGCATTTCTGTTTTATTGAGAAGAAAGAATCTTAGAGTTGAGTAAATTAAATCCTAGAAGTAATTCCTACATGGATTGTAACAGTTGTAAATACCTACATAAAATTCAGTTCAATTTTATTCATCACTATCAGTAAAAACTATTCTATTGCACCAAAATTCCTCTCAAACATAGCACGATGCCCGTTTTCCCTTGTAAATATTTCTTGTGTCTAATAAATAAATCAGACAAATGGTAGGCAGAGTTTTATTAGCTTGCAGCATGACCGGTTATTTTCCAAACATAGGACAGAGACATGCCCATGGTCACCATCAAAATTTAAGAAATTAATACTACAATGTTGTTTGAAAAACATACCTTATGAACATTGGAAAGCTAACAAAGAAGTAGATAGCATAGAATAGGGATCCCACTTTGTACATTGCTGCTCGGTCCACAAAGTCATAATAAGGAAACTGGACATGTAGGAAGAAAAGTTTGTCAGGCCTATATTCTTTTGACAAAAAACCTAATTCATTAAGTCATTATCCAAAAAGAGAATCTACATTAGTGATTTTGCATGGTTGAAAGCAGTTATAAGATACAATGTGCACATTATGCAATATAGTTGTCCTCCCCAAATCACTCAATATGGAATTCTCTTTTCATTCTTCGTTGCCACCTTTGATCTAAATCCTAATACATGCAGATCCATGCCAGTGTAAACTATTGAGATCGTTTTGTTGTGTGAGGGGGCATATGTGCACTTTTGTGCATGAGATGAGAAAGAACAGATTGCGAATGGATATATTCTCATATGCTCAGGCATGGGTGTTTAAACTTTATACGCAAAAAGACAGCAAATGGGGGCAGATTGCTTTTCCTGTATGTACATGTGTGTAGGCATGCTTTGATCCATATGGGTGTTTGCCTCCAAGAGCATTTAGTGTTGCATTGAACCAAGAGTGGCCTATGGAATCCAATAGAAAGCACATTTGGGACATGTTTCGTTCAATAGTAGAAAGAGGGAACCAAAGCTTAGAGGTGATTTGCTTGGCATTTAACAATAAGGGAGTCTTTACCACTACTTATTCATAACCTTCCAGAGAATTGCCTCTAGATCAATGTTATCAGAACCAGAAATGGGTTGAAGAACTGGTCAACTAAGAAAACTGCAAATTTTAATAAAAAATATATGTATTCATGTACAACAATGTAAATGCAAACCATTAGACACCAAAACGAAAATTTTGCTCATGTATATAGCATGTAAGGGTGACTACAGGAAATTGGCACTCAATGCAATACACATCAGAAAAAAAATACATAAACATTGAGGCTCTAAATGACATTTAGAGTCCAAAAAACATCATGCTACACCAAATAACTACATATCATCAAAATCATACCCTATGCTAGGGTCCTGATCATCACCCTCTGCATCATCCTCTAGCTTTGATCCTCCAGGTCATCACTCTCTGCATCATCCTCTAGCTTTGATCCTCCAGGAACATCTCTACTAGTGTTGGCTCACTCTCCACCATCCATTTTGAGGAAGGCCATCATTATATAAGCTTGGATTAGGGTTAGGGAAGGGGAGGTAACTTTTTTTTAATAAAATTTTCCCCCTTTTTTGGGGACAAAAGGGATTGGTTCAGGCTAATTCAAACTGGTTCAGTAGCTGGCTCACCTTTTTTTGGTGAACTGTTCTGGACTGATCGGTTCCAGTCTGGTCTAGTGTTTTAATAACGTTTCTCTTAATACCTTCTTCCTTACAAAATATTAGCAAACTCATTAGAACGTAATCCAATTCCGTTATCTATTTGGATGACACAGTTAAACTTTGATATCAATCATTCATCAAAGAAAGGAGAGATGTAGAAATAACTATATTATCAATGGGAGTCATGGTATCTTTTATACACCATATAGTATGTTATTGAACCATAACTCCTATAACCAACTTAAAAATAATGTGAGTCATCAGGACTAGTGACCCTGTCTTAGTTGCACTTGATTTCATATTACTGAAACTCATGACTCCTAACATTTTATTGAGTGTTATTATTCCAACACCTCCCCTTAATTCACAAAATACAAAAATTTTTATTTTCCCTTTGAATACAAAATTCATAACAATGACCGAAGAATGATTACAACAATTGAAGGGCATCCTTACTGAGGCTTAAACAAAGCAATGCTGCTCCAGTTCTGTGTATTTTGTAGGTGCTCAGTCTGAAGGTAGATATCTAATTGATTACCCTAGACAATCTCCTCATCTTAGACTACTATCACCTTCTTTTTGCTCTGAAGGTAGAATACAGTTGATCTCCCCTAGCCATTCAATTGGCTGAGCATCCTTACTTAGTTCACTTTATCTGGAGTTTATTTTGCTCAGCTGTTTATCAAAACAAGTACTCCTGAGTCCTGAACAAATTTATCATTATTTTCTTTTATGGAATATTCAAAATATTCAGAATTTGAATCATCACCTAAGTGTAAATCTATAGCCATATTATAAGTGTGCTTCTTTCTTGTCTTTCAGTACATCTGCACAACGTACTTTCTAGTTATAGGCAACATGACGTAGTTTATTACAATAGTAGCACTCGTTTCCTCCTTTCTTGATACTGTTGTTGCTTTCTCCTTTGCTGTCTTTTTCACTACTCTTAAAAAAGCCCATCTCCTCTTTTCCTTCCTCTTTATCTCCTCATTTTTCTTCAGCCAATAAAGATGTTATGATGCCATCTAAAAGTAAATACTACACTGACGGTTTTCAAAGAGAAACTATTCAGCAAAATAGGTTTTGTACCGTCTTCTTTAGCCTTTACACCTTCTGCTAACTGTTTTATTAATGCCCTTAGCTCAATTATGTGACTTGACATATTTACAGACTACAGTAGCAGTGATTTTGAACCTGAATATTTTAAGTTTCAGCAAAAGCTTCACATTTATTGCTTTTGACCCGACTTGTTTAACTCTTCCTGTATTTCTTTGGAAGATTTGTCTAGGTCAACCTGATGCAGTTCAGAATCTGATACTGTCAGTCCAATAATTCACTTCGCTTTGTCATTTCTGATTTTCCACCCAATAAGTTTATGAGGTTGTGTGGGTTCTGTTTCAATGCCCTGGACAACACCCCATAAGTTCTTGTTCATTAATTGAATTTGAATTTTTACCTTCCACCTGTGAAAATCACAGCCATTAAATTTTTCTGAAGGAATTTCCATTCTCAAAAAACTCTCTATATAAAAAAAACTTGTATTCTTCTTTGGTCTGAAGATAAAATTTTGCTTGTGCTCCTTTAGAAAATCACACAGGTTATTAGACAGATATTTCAGGACCACAAAAATACCTCTATGAATGTTGGGTCTATAACTAGAATACCTCCAGTGAAATGAGTGACAGCTAACTCTGCTCACAGCTTTTCTTTTCTGCATGAGAAAATGTTGTCTGCAACAAACTAGGGCACAATTTCCTCTGCAATTATGATGATAACTTTCTTCTTCACAGGCCTGTTGTTACTAAGGCACAATTTTGGTTGGCAGCAATGCTCTCTTCCTTGATAGCGATTATCTTATCTAGAAGTGGAAATTCCTATTCCCTGGCAGCAATTGCATGCATTGGACGACATGTTTCTTCTTACAGATTCCTCTTCTGTGTCGGCTATTCCTCCTTGCAGATTGGGTTCTCTTTTGGAACCACTCTGCAAATCACATTAATGTGGCACTACAAGAAGGCTTTAAGAATGTCTCTGCTATGGTTGGGGTCATGCTTTCATGGAAATGGCATCTACATTTTGTATAAACCTCACAAAACCTTCTTTCAAGTAATATATTTTTGTGTTCCTTTAATAATCTCTACAGTTGCATGGAGCTAAGGCAGGCAGCTTGCGGAAAGCACAAGAACTCATGATTGTTTTCATTTTCTCAAAGGTCTGTTGTGCCCCTTCTGTCCAACTGAATGCCCCTTTCTTTGTAAGATCAGTGAGTGGTGCGGTAAATTGAGAAAACCCCTTTACATATCTCCTGTAATATGTGCAAAGGCCTAAAAATCCCTTCAGTTATGTTACATTTTTTGATGTAGGCCAATCCAAGATAGCTCTAATCTTTTCCATATGAACCTGTACTCCATTTGTGCTTATTATATGCCCTAGATATAACATCTCCTGCATACCAAACTCACATTTGGACATTTTTGCATAAAGAGACTGTTCTTCCAAAATTCCCAATACTTCATCCAGGTGTCTCAAATGCTCCTCCCAAGTTTTACTCTAAATCAAAATGTCATCAAAGAACACGAGTAAATATTTCCGCAACTGAGCCTTGAAGGTGTGGTTCATGCACGATTTGAAAGTTGACGGGACATTGGTGAGTCCAAAAGGCATGACTAAGAACTCATAATGACCATAGTGGCAACAGAAGGTTGTTTTCGAAATATCTTGATCCCTTACTCGGATCTGATGATACCCTGATCGAAGATCAATTTTTGAAAAGTATTTTGCCCCCTTTAACTCATCCATTAATTCATCGATCCTAGGGATGGGATACATGTTTTTATGGTTTTCTTGTTGAGGGCTTTGTAATCAATACACATCTGTAAGGTGCCATCTTTCTTTTTTACCAAAACCACCGATGATGCAAATGGACTAGAACTTGGGCGGATGTAACCTAGTTCCAGCAATTCCTTGATTGTTTTCTCTATCTCATCTTTGTACCTTTTGGGATGTCTGTACAGAATTGTGATGACTGCCTGTGTCCCCTCGTCTAAATCAATAATGTGCTCGAACCCTCTGTCTAGCGGCCGACCTACTGGGAGATCTCTGAATAACTTCTCATGTTTCTATAATAATGCTTGTATATCGACTGGATGTTGGGTGTTGTTATCTGGAGGTTTTTTAAAAGTAACAAAGCATTCGGCTAACCATTTTATGTCTCCTTGTTTGAGTACGATCTCCATTCTTTGTGATGATACTGGTTTGGGGGGATAAGTGTTCATGCCCCTCAAGACTACCCGTTTTCCATCCTATCCTTGGAATTCCATTTCCATTGCCCTGTAATCCGTAGTATATTTCCCTATTGAGTAAAGCCATTGAACCCCTAATACTACATTTGTATCAGCTACATTCACCACATAAACTGAGTCGGTCATATTGTAGTCCCTAATGTGACATTTAGTTTGGGAATCCAATGGTTGCATTCCATGCTATTATTACCTGCTACCGCTACAGTGAATCCTTCAAATTTCTCTGTATGAATGCCCTGCTTAGCCGCCCGTGCTGCATCAATGAAATTGTGGGTTGCCCCCTATCAACTAACACACCTACCCTGTGGCCCTGTACTACTCCCCTGACCCTGAGAGTATGAAACCTGGGTACTCCGGATAATGTAGCAATGACTCCCCTCGGTGATTCTCCCTGAAGTGACTCCTCTACTGCCATTAGTTCCTCATTTTTTCCTGTTCCGATTCATCCCCTTCACTGTCTGAGTAGACTTCTATATAGTGGGCCTTTGCTTTCCCTGTGCACTTGTGACCCGAAACCCATGGTTCCTAACAAGTGAAACACAATTTTTTCTTTCTTAGATCCTTCCTCGTGTCGTCGTCCAACCAAGTTTTCTTTGGCCATTCCTATTGAAAAGGTTTCTTGTCCTTGTCTTTTAAGGGGAAATTTGTTTTAGCAAAAAAACGGTTCTTAGGGACTGAATCTTGTATATCTCAGGTTCTGTTGATCGCATCTTGTAGAGTGGATGGCTTGTAGGCTTTCACCCACCCACGTAAAGGTTTTGCCAAAGCTTCTGTAAATAACATAATCAACTTGCTCTTGGACACATCTGTTACCATAACAACTACTCTCTGAAACTCTGAAATGAAAGCCTAGGCACTTCCCGTCTGTTTGAGTTGTGCTAACTTTGTCAAATGTATCTCTGGGTCCCTTTTGTCAAACCGCTCCATGAGACTCTGTGTGAAATCACTGTAAGAACTAATGGTGTTGTGACCCAATGTCACTAACCCATGGTATCACCACTCATGAGCCTCTCCGTCCAGAAGTAAGGTAGCCAATTTAATGGCATTTGTCTCAGTCATAGGGTTGAGTTGTGTTTTTCGCTGAACACACACCGCCAGCAGAAATCTTTTGCATAGTTGTTTCCCAAGTGGGAAAGGTGTGGCCTTGGGGGCAAGCAAATAGCCAGGTGTTGTCTCCTAATCCCAGCTCCTCCGTTTAAGCTAACTTCTAACGAAGACAAGGGGGGTGATGGCATCAGTGCCAGTGAACATAAGGAGCTTTTCTACAGCTTTGTCTGGAAGACGATGGGGTTGACCTGCTATCTGAGAGAAGTCGAGTTGAGTAAAGTACTCACCCATTATGTCAAAAAAAGAATTTTGATTATTATTTTCTTCAAACAAAGTACGGATGTCTAAAACAAACTCAGATCCAAGGTTCTCAAGGATCCTACAAGAAACTAGCTTATTCAATCTCCTCCTATAAACTTGTTCAAGATCAGGGATGAAATTGAGTAAGCCTTCAAAGTTTCTTCTAGTTGAATACCTTGGTAAGTTATTTGACAGTGGAGTTGCCAGATGAATTGCAGTCTAATTTCAGAGAGTTGATTTGACTAAAAATTTATCGAAAATGTAGAAAACTAAGAAAAAACTAAGGTTAAAGTCGTCCAGGAACAAAAAGATTTATCCCCAACAGCGGCGCCAAAGATATTGTCCGCCAAATGCACACCGTCAACATAAATCTTTTGCACCGTTGTTTCCTAAGTAGGAAAGGTGTGGCCATGGGGACAACCAAAGAGCTAGGTGTTGTCACCTGATCCCAGCTCCTCTGTTTAGGCTAACTCCTAACAAAGCCAAGGGGGGTAGTCCCTAAAAAAAGAGTTGTCTAAGGATCTTTAAAATGTTTTTGGGTGGAAGATGTGAATTAGTGTTGTTTAGGAATTTTTATGATATACACAATAATCAATTAAGCAATCCACGTTGCTATTTGCAAAACCCGATATAAATTGAATAAGAAGACAAAAATTAAAGCATCCACAATATGAATAACTTAGCATAAACAGGACAAATGGTCCAGATCAAATAATGCGGAAGAATTAAAAGACCAGTGCCAAAAATGGAGTCAAAGTGCTGGGGATGCTGAAATACAAGTCTCGAAGATGTTTGTGAGATCGTTTTGCAAATGCTCTAGGTCGATTTTATTGTTTATTTTTTAGGATGATCTTGTTTATTAAGGCTAAGGGAATTTCCAACCGGTACGCAAGGTACTGGAAATCTAACCGGAAAAATATTCCAAGTGGCCTCGTTCGAAAACATGCTGGACCGTCCAGTTTGTAGTGAGGCATTCAATAACCTTCCAACCACTGCAAACGAGGAGAGCCACCCAACGCCCCCAGTAAAGATTTGTCCACTTAGAAATATTATCGCGTTCAACGCCAGTTCGTTGGTTATGGGGGTGATAAATTTTATTATGATTGTACTTGGAGTTAAGTGTGCGAATTAACAAGTTACAGTGCTTTTGGGTATCCCGAACGAGTAGAGCATACACACTGTAGAAAAGTAAGTTTCAATTTTAGGGGATGTGTGAGTTGAAGATTTTATTAACAAACACAACTCTCCGACAGAGAGTGTTCTTGATCCACCTTATGGTGAGATTCAAGAGTCTTATCTAATTTACTATGATAATGCAATGCAAAATGCCCTCCGATAGAGAGTGCTCTTGACTTGTCTTATGACAAGTTCAAAAGACTTTAGGCTCCTTTTATGAATTATCAATTAAAAAAGCAAAGATACACATGAAGCAAATAGCATGCAAGTGATGAAAATTAAATCTAGCAATTAGTGGAAATAAACTAAGTCTAAAAAGCAATCTAATCTAAGCAAGGAAAAACACAAGACACACTTCCCCAAATAGGGGAAGTAGGAACAATGTGGGAGGCTTAACCCCACTAGCCTTTTTTATTAATGATTTACAACTTTTGGGAATTTGACCCTTGAAAAGCAAGCATGAAAACTAATGAAGCCTTAATGGCTTTTACAAAGGATGTGTTTTTATGCTTGTATTTGTCTTCTTGATTCACTTTGTCTTTGGTACCTACACAAGAAAACCAAACACTCATGCACCCATTATTGTTAATGAACAAAACTAATCTAGATGCAAAAAATTGAAATTAATCTGAGTACAAAATTGCAATTTTTTAGTCTTTTTCGAAGTAAAACTAGATGCAAAATTTTACATGCAAAGTAGGAAAGAGGAAGAGGGTAAAGTGGAATAAAAAGGAAGCAAAAAGAGGGTTGAAATCAATGAGGAAAAGAGGAAAAAATGGGGAGCGAACAGCACTAAAGAGGGTTGCAAAAGGATGAAGAAAGAGGCCGAAAAAAGTGGAAAAAGAGGGCAGCCAACAAAGGGAAGTTGGCTGAAAAAAAGTAGAAACGGGACAACGAACTAAGCAAAAAGAGGGCTGCAGAAATTAGGAAAAACTGGACAGCCAACAAGGAGAAAAGTGGCTGCAAAATTTGAGGAAAAGTGAAGAAAATGGGCAAAAAGTGGGAGAAGAAAAGGTGAGAAAAAGAGAAGCAAGGATGAAGAAACAAGAAAGGTAAAAGAGTGAAGACAGAGAAGCAAGGTAGAAAGAGGAAACGGAAAGAGGAAAAGAATAAGCAGTGGTGGATCCTGTAAACAAAGAAAAGTTATAAATTTTGATTTAATGTATGAAGGATAGGAAATAGCCCCTTTTAGCCGTGTTTCTTGATTTGGAAGCAAGCACTCTGACCCTGCATGGTGAAAGTATTAGATTAAAAGCTCCTGCATGGAGAAATGGCTGAGCTTCAACCCCTCCTCCTTCGGTGATCCCTCAAACAAAACACTCAAACGTCAGCAAACGTGATCAAGTGATAGAATGTAATAATCAAATAAATGCCTGAAAAACAATGGTATAACTGACTACTTCCTGTTTGATTCAGACATTCACTAGATATTGCATAGATAACCAAATTATAACTATAAATGGATATCCTACCGTGCTAGATTGATATCCTTCCTGAGCTAGCAATGATCATATAACTTGCAATAGAAAGAGAGTAGTGTAAGAAAGAGATCACCTCACAAGATAAAAATCATACACAAAGAGCCCACGCATAGACCTCCAAAGTCACTTTATTCCATTAACAAATGTCGGTTACAAAATTGACAGAGTTCTCTTGCAAATTCTCCATATGCAAATGGGAACAAGAGACTCTTATTTATACAAAAACAGAGAAGCTAAAACCCTAAGTTGGACTCGACATCCGAAAAGGCACACTACGGTGATTTCCTTGATTGAATGAGCTCGGCCTGATGAGATCTGAGTTAAACTGAGTTCAGGAAGGTGAGAGTGGGGAGGTGGCCTTTACCTAGGCAAGGTGCCCCCCACTCTTCAACATTGGAACCTCCTCCATCCAATAAGAGCCTTCCACCTCAAAAAATGTGAGCTAGAGGAGAGGAGGCGCAACCTTGATAAGGAGTGCAGCTGGCAGTTGATTTATTGATGAACTGAGCCCTGACTAACAAGTAACTGGGTGTTGGAGTAATGAGGGAGGGTGAGGTGGCCTCAATCCCCCTCGGGGTTCCAACACCTAGTTACTTGTCAGTCAGGGCTCAGTTCATCAATAAATCAACTGCCAGTTGCACTCCTCATCAGGGTTGCGCCTCCTCTCCTCTAGGTCACATTTTCTGAGGTGGGAGGCTCTTATTGGATGGAGGAGGTTCCAATGTTGAAGAGTGGGGGGCACCATGCCTAGGTGGAGGCCACCTCCCCACTCTCACCTTCTTGAACTCAGTTTAACTCAGATCTCATCAGGCTGAGCTCATGTAATCAAGGAAATCACCGTAGTGTGCCTCTTCTGATGCCGAGTCCGACTTAGGGTTTTAGCTTCTCTGTTTTTGTATAAATAAGGGTCTCTTGTTCCCATTTGCATATGGAGAATTTGCAAGAGAACTATGCCAATTGTGTAACTGATATTTGTTAATAGAATAAAGTGACTTTGGAGGTCTATGCATGGGCTCTTTGTGTATGATTTTCATCTTGTGAGGTGATCTCTTTCTTACCCTACTTTCTTTCTATTGCAAGTTATATGATCATTGCTAGCTCAAGAGGGCTATCAATCTAGCACGGTAGGATATCCATTTATAGTTATAATTTGGTTATCTATGCAATATCTAGTGAATGTCTGAATCGAACATGAAGTAGTCAGTTATACCATTGTTTTTCAGGCATTTATTTGATTATTACATTCTAGCACTTGATCATGTTTGTTGTCGTTTGAGTGTTTTGTTTCAGGGATCACCGAAGGAGGAGGGGTTGAAGCTCAACCATTTCTCCATGAAAGAGCTTTTAATCTAATACTTTCGCCATGCAGGGTCTACAGAGTGCTTGCTTCCACATCAAGAAACACGGCTAAAAGGGGCTCTTTCCTATCCTTTATACATTAAATCAAAATTTAAAACTTTTCTTTGTTTACAGGATCCACCACTACTTATTCTTTTCCGCTTTCTGTTGCCTCTTCTTGCCTCTTTCTACCTTGCTTCTCTGTCTTCACTCTTTTACCTTTCTTGTTTCTCCGTCCTTGCTTCTCTTTTTCTCATTTTTCTAACCTTTTCTTCTCCCACTTTTTGTCCATTTTCTTCACTCTTTTCCTCAAATTTTGCAGCCACTTTTCTCCTTGTTAGCTGCCCTATTTTTCCTAATTTTTGCAGCCCTCTTTTTGCTTAGTTCGCTGCCCTGTTTCTCACTTTTTTGCAGCCAACTTTTCCCTTTGTTAGTTGCAATGTTCCCCCAAGTTTCCGGGACGCGGGAGCGTGGGAGCGAGGAAACACACGGTGGGGACGTGTGGAGACCACCCCCAAATTTTAGGGAAATTCGAGGGGGGCGGGGGGCGGGGGGGCGTCGAGGTCATAAAAATTATAAAATTATAAATTCTAGATAATAAATATCAGAAATCCTAACAATGTAAATTAAAATTTAAAAACTAACAATTTAATGATAATCTAACAATGTAAATTAATTAATCTAACAAGCATGTTACAAACTTACACAAGTGACAATTCAATGATTCATTGATTATGGATTCATCATGAACATTTTCAAATTGTACAATTTGTCCTTTCAATCTTGATATTCATATTTCAAATTTGATATTTAAATGATAATCTCAACCATCCTAATTGAAAAATTGAATCAATGATCTAATATATAGCATCCATTTTAAATACTAAGTTTGAAACAAAAATAGAGACTGAAACAGTGAAACATCAATAGACAATAGTAAATTACTAAACTAAGATTGCTCAAAGAGTCAAAAATTTAAAATAGCCATAGGAAAGAGTCAAAGACTCGGACATTAGTGATCATCGATCAATATTTAGAGTCAAGAGTAAAACTAACATAGTAACAAGTAACAATGGACACTGATAAGTAAAAGTAGCTGAAAGAAATCAAATCATAACAAAACAAGCATCAAGGAGTCAACTCAATTGATTGGTCCTTTGCATCCATCTGCTGCATGAAGGCATCGGGACCATCAATGGGAATGTCATCATCTGTATCTGAGTCACTCTCAAGAGTAACCAATGGCACACCAACCAAACCATGTAGCATCTCATCCGCTCCATCCTCCTCGTCTATCTGTGCCTCGTCCTCTGGATCCACATCCCATCGTACAACAGGTCCCATCCAATACTCTAGTGTCTTCCTGTGTGCAAGACGAAGGGCACTGTACACTGCAACTAGCTTCTCAGCTCTCCTAGAGGTAAGTCTATTTCTCTTGATAGAGTGAATGAAGCTATAGGTGGACCAATTCCTCTTAGCTGCAGAGGAACTAGCAATCTGAGACAACAAACGAATAGCAAGATGTTTGATCTCTGGAGCCTCATCCCCATGCATGTCCCACCAACCAATGGGGTCATCCTGGCCTAAGTCACTATGGTCTGCCTTGGCATCAGGCTTGTTGAAGGGACCTTTGAGACCTACAAACTGAATCCACTGTCTCCGAAGTGTTTGCCCCTCCTCTTCACTATACATCTTTGTAATGGCAGTTCAAAAACCCTTCTTGATCTCTGGATCCTGAATGGGAGCAATTCTACTAGGCCTAGAAATGTACCATTTTGGGTTTAGTGCATAAGCTGCCGTGTGCAAAGGTGTGTTCATTCAATCCCACCTACGCTGAATAATGGGTCGAATTTGGTTCATGTAGAACTCCAAGGAGGACTCTTTCTGACGAATAGCTTCCCTTACCTTGCCCAACATGCTGTCAAAAGTCTCATAGATTTCTCCAAGACTAGGAGAATCAGTGTCAGTGTAGCGAATGACCTCAACTATAGGGCGCAAGAATGAGACCAAATAACTGCAATCTACCCACTAATCATTATCTAATATTTGAAGCCTAATCCTCTTCCCCTCCTCTGTCTTGGACTCTGTCCACCTGTTCCAATCTGGAGTCACAACCATGGCCTGCAATGTTGGCTGTATCTCCAACATCCTCTCCAATAAGAGAAAATAGCTGGCATATCTAGTGTCTATGGGCTTGAGGAATTCCTTCCTCGAGTGAGCCCTATACATGGCTAAGGAGGTGTGGTGGTTGCAGATAAACATCTGCACATCCCTTGCAGTTGACACCAAGGTGGTTACCCAATCAATTTTTCCAATGTCTTTCAAGGCATTGTTGAGAGCATGCACACAACAAGGGGTCCAGAATATATGCCTATACGTGCTTTGAACTAGTAAACCAGCTGATCTGCACACTGCTGCTGCATCCGTCACAACCTGCACAACATTCTCAGATCCAACCTCCTCTATAGCATCCCGAAGAAGCTCAAATTGAAAAGCTGCATCTTTGTGTTTTCCAGAACAATCAATAGCTCTGAGAAAGAATGGCCCATCTATGCATGTAACTATGATGTTAATAAGTGGGTGTTTGGTAATGTCTGTCCAGCCATCCATAACAATAGAGCAACCTGACCTCACCCATACCTCTTTCATCTGCTCTTTCTGCACAGTAATATTGGACACCTGCCTCTCTAAAATCACTGTCCTCACCTTGTGCTCACCTGGGGGCACATATGAGGGTCTCGATGATGCAATAGAACAAACCATCTCCTTATAATAAGGAGAACGAGTAACATGGAAAGGAATGCCATTGGCAAAAAGGAATTTGCCAATGGCATCCTCTGTATCATCACGGTTAAGCTTGACATACATCTTTGTAATGGTTGGCCCTATAGCACAAGAACGAGAAACCTTCTTTTTTGATGAAGATGTCTCAATAGGTGGAGGCATACAAGAAGATGGGTTAGCTTTCCTTTTAGAACTTGCATTGTGATCTTCTGTTGATGTTCCATTTTGGCTAGAGAATGTGCCTTTAGCATCTGCTGCATTTGCAACCTCATAAGCTCATTTCTTTGCAACAAGGTTAGCTTCGCACACACAGAAACCCCTTTGACACCAATGCTCAAAAGGTGTTGTCTAACCCAACTATAACTCCCAACCCAAGGATGGCCACAAACATTGCATACCTAATGATGTGATCCACCACCACTTCTCTTTCCTTTCTGGTTGTTTGAAGCAGCATCTACTGGTGTTGCATATAGCAAAAGTGGTTTCTTGGGATCAAATGTCCCCTTTGCATAATGAACCAATGATTTTGATGGGTTGAGATTGGCATTACCTTCTCCTTCATTTTGATTTGACCTGGTTGATGAGGGATTCCCACTCCCACTTCCAATCTCTGTCCCAAATCCAACACTAGAGTTACCCTCTGTTTGAAATTCAGAGTCACTGTCATTGCTGCCACTATTGTTGCCATTGCTAGAATTGCTTATATTGCTAGTTTGAAAATCAAAACTGCCAGGTGTAGTTTAATTTTGCAATTTTGGCAACCTGCTACAACAAAACATTTAGGTTTTTTTTTTTTTTTTTTTTTAGGAATCATTAACTTAAAATTTAAATGCTAATTAATTTATAGGCTTAGAAAAAAATTTAATTTACAGTTTGCAAAAAAATTTACAGGCCGCAAAAAAACTTAGAATTTACAAGACTATGAAAAAAAAAATTTATAAGTTGAAAATCAAAAAATTTTAAAAATTAAAAATTTACAGGCTGCGAAAATGAATTAAATAAAAATAAAAGACTTAAAACTTTCTCCTCTCTATAAGCAACTGCTATCCCTTCATGCTAAAAAAAATGAAAGTCTGAGAGGCCAGCTAAGGTGCAGACCTGTAAAAGGGTTTATGAGGAGCTTAAACCTGTCCAATAAATTATAAAAACCCAGGATTTGTACTGCAAGTCCCCGGTTTCATGTGTAAGCATCCACCCATCCTTTGCTATAACACCGATCGGCTTAATGTTCTACTAATGAAGTAACTATAATAAAATTTTCAATTTTAAAAAAAATTCTTAAAAAATTAAATATTACAAGCTTAAAGAAATTTATTATTGCAAATTTGCATTCTGAAAAAAATAAAAAATTAAATTAAAAAAAAATTAAAATATATATATATATAAAAACTTGCACGGGACCTACCTCTGCAACCTCTGGCGAGCTCCTTCTGCAATCTACGGCGAGCTCCGAGAGTCTGCCTTGATTTTGCAACCTACAGCGAGCTCCGGGAGTCTGCCTTGATTCTGCAACCTACGACAAGCTCCTTCAGGCTTCTTTGTTCAGTGTTCTCACACCAGCGAGCTCCTTTGCAGTGTGGATCCTCAGCGCAGCTCCTTTGGAAGTTTGCACCCGCGGGCTTCTGCGAATCTGCACACCACTCCGCTGGATGGCTCCTGCACAGTGCACACTCCACTCGACAGCTCGACGGCCCTCCACTCTAGTCACGACAGCCTCGGCCCTAAACTCAGGACATCACACAACACTCACGGCAGCTTCCACTCGATCACGCGGTAGCACTGTTACGACAGCTTCCACTCAGTCACGCGGCAGCACTGTTACGATAGCTTCCACTCAGTCACGCGGCAGCCAACAATGGGTCACGGCAGCGGAAAAAAGGTAAAAATGAGGACGACAAGAGAAAGGTAAGAAATAAGGTAGGTTTTGTTTGATTTATGTTTTTTTTTTAATTTCGAATTTTTATTAAAAAAAAATGGAAAATCGTGGGGGGGCGTGTGGGAGCCCCCCCTTTATCGGGAAGGGGCGTGTGGGAGCCCCCCCTTTTCGGGAAGGGGCGTGTGGGTGCCCCCCACAAGCGGGGCGACGGTCAAACCTGAGAGGCGCGCCCCCTGTTGCGTTTCTGGAAGTTTCGTTTTTTTGGGGGCGTCAGGAAACGTTTCTGGAGGAGCCCCCGGGGCGTGGGGAGCGAGGGGGGTGAGCCCCCGACCTTGGGGGACGAGTTTCCGTGGAAAACTGGTTAGTTGCCCTCTTTTTCCACTTTTTTCATCCTCTTTCTTCATCCTTCTGCAGCCCTCTTTGCTGTTGTTCGCTTCCCCTTTTTCCCTCTTTTCCTCATTGATTTCAGCCCTCTTTTTGCTTCTTTTTTATTCCACTTTACCCTCTTCCTCTTTCCTACTTTGCATGTAAAATTTTGCATCTAATTTTACTTCGAAAAAGACTAAAAAATTGCAATTTTGTACTTAGATTAATTTCAATTTTTTGCATCTAGATTAGTTTTGTTCATTAACAATAATGAGTGCAGAAGTGTTTGGTTTTCTTGTGTAGGTACCAAATAGGAAGTGAATCAAGAAGACAAGTCCAAAGACTTGAGGGGATTGAAGAGGAGTGCAAAACAAGAAGACAAATACAAGCATAAAAACACATCCTTTGTAAAAGCCATTAAGGCTTCATTAGTTTTCATGCTTGCTTTTCAAGGGTCAAATTCCCAATTGTAAATCATTAATAAAAAAAAGCTAGTGGGGTTAACCCTCCCAGATTTTTTTCTACTTCCCCTATTTGGGGGAAGTGTGTCTTGTGTTTTTCCTTGCTTAGATTAGATTGTTTTTTAGGCTTAGTTTATTTCCACTAATTGCTAGATTTAATTTTCATCACTTGCATGCTATTTGTTTCATGTGTATCTTTGTTTTTTAAATTGATAATTCATAAAAGGAGCCTAAAGTCTCTTGAGCCTGTCATAAGACAAGTCAAGAGCACTCTCTGTCGGAGAGTTGTGTTTGCTAATAAAATATTCAACTCACACATCCCCTAAAATTGGAACTTACTATTCTAGAGTGTATATGTTCTACCCGTTCGGGATACCCAGAAGCACTGTAACTTGTTAATTTGCACACTTAACTCTAAGTACAATCATAATAAAATTTATCACCCCCATAACCAACGAACCGGCATTGAACGCGATAATATTTCTAAGTGGGCAAATCTTTACTGGGGGCACTGGGTAGCTCTCCTCGTTTGCAGTGGTTGGAAAGTTATTAAACGCCTCACTGCAAACTGGATGGTCCAACATGTCTTCAAACGAGGCCACTTAGAATATTGTTCCGGTTAGATTTCCAGTGCCTTGCGTACCGGTTGGAAATTCCTTTAGCCTTAATAAACAAGATCATCCTAAAAAATACACAATAAAATCGACCAAGAGCATTTGCAAAACGATCTCACAAACATCTTCGAGACTTGTATTTCAGCATCCCCAACACTTTGACTCCATTTTTGGCACTGGTCTTTTACCTCTTTCGCATTATTTGATCTAGACCATTTGTCCTATTTATGCTAAGTTATTCATATTGTGGATGCTTTAATTTCCGTCTTCTTATTCAATTTATATCGTGTTTTGCAAATAGCAACGTGGATTGCTTAATTGATTATTGTGTATATCATAAAAACTCTTAAACAACACTAATTCACATCTTCCACCCAAAAACATTTTAAAGAGCCTTAGACAACTCTTTTTTTAGGGACTACGCCCCTTGGCTTCGTTAAGAGTTAGCCTAAACGGAGGAGCTAGGATCAGGTGACAGCACCTTGCTCTTTGCTTTCCCCCAAGGCCCTACCTTTCCCACTTAGGAAACATCAGTGCAAAAGATTTCTGCTGACAGTGTGCATTCAGCGGACAACATCTCTTCATCACCCAGCCAACAGATGAACTCCACATTAACCCACACGTGTGCCAGCTAAAGGAGGGTGCCATCCTTGATTGAAGGTGATCTGCAAAGCTCCGATACTGATCTGAATCTAACTGATGATGATTGGAATCATCCCAGATGCTTTGTGCCGAGCTAATTAGCCCTTTATTTAATTCAATTTCGTCTTTTTTGGAGATTTTTTATTTTCTCCCATTTAATATTTTTTATTATTTTAATTAATATTTCTCATTTTTTGGGTTTTTTGAGAAAATATTAATTACAAGGCCAAATAAAAGCCTGAAACTTAGGATAAGTGTGTCTAGAGGTTAAATGAGTGTTTTGGCTTAGAAAATAAGTGTTTATTTGCCAAAAACAGCGCCCGGACCACTTAATTATTACAAACTGAAAATTTTCAATTAAACTATAGTAAAAATGGTTTAATTGATTGAAAATTTTAATTATTTCTCTATAGTAAAAAAATTAAAAATTGAAAAGTGCTACGCGTCTGGGGAAATGTTTTTCGGACATTGTTTTAATGTATCCTGGAGCATAGGAAATGACCATAGAACATACAAATAGTGTCTAGTAGGTTCATATTCACTAGTTGGACTCTAATAACCCCCCAAGGCCCAAATTTCAAAATCAGGCATTCCAGCTTTGGAGGAAGCAGGAGCAAAACTCATCGATTATACTCGGCTAAAGGCAAAGCATAATTAACAAGGGAAAAAACTCCATGGAATACCTTAGTTGAAAATTACGTCTTAGGGGACCAAGCCACTCAAAACCCCTACTAGCACACTTTATTACAAAAACCCCATGGGGCATGGTCATTTCAGCATAAAATAAAAATGACTAGCCAAAATTGGCTAGGCAAAACATTATGAACCTCTGACACACTGGATACGAACATGGACCAAAATGGCGGCTCAACGGCAGGTTCAACTATGGTACAAAATAGTTGGTAACAAGTTGGAAGTAAGTATCCAGCTTCTGGACCCATATTCTCGTTGAACATCTGTGAGTCCCTTCAAAGTTAGGAATGGTCAACTTGCCCACAGTTTTCTGCAATTCATGGTCCTGGGTAAACCCTCTGTTAAAATTCCTTGGTCGGTTCATGATTTTCATATTGCAGAAGTCTAAAAACGACATAGCTAAATGGAACTCATCTCCCAAATCCCTGTATTCCTGTAAATAAGCCCCAAATGGTTAACTAGGTTCTGCTGGCATGACTGGTCCTGCCACTGCATTCTCCAAAAAGTGAGACATAGTAGGTCTGGATGGTTTGTGGTATATGTGAGGAGTGTTTTGTATATTAGTGTATGCATGTTTCCCGCTACTACTGGTAGATCCTCTATCCACTGGTGAAAGAGGTAGACTGTTATGACCCTGTTCTGGCTTAAGAGTCAACCTGTTTATGGCATGTAATACTTCTTTCTTCCCTTTAGTTAAGTCATTCAAAGCACTAACTACGTTACGAAATTTCAACCTATCTTCCCCTTCCCCTGTTCCCTTTCTTATGTCAGAGTTTCACCCTGTTTGCTCCATGTCTGAATGTGTATCCTCTAACTGAATATCTTCAAATTCTTGCTCATCGGTGTATCTACTCTTCCTCCTTTTCTAAGTTACAAAAGTATCTTCTTCCGGATTCATTTACTTTTCATGTTCAAGCCCATCGCTGGCAAGGAACATGCTCTGATACCAGTATAATATCCCAACTGATATTCTATTGTACTTTGCTACTATGTTTGTTGTTCAGACACTCAAGATGTGCTAGAAAGATTAATAAAATGCACATGCAAAAAAGTGTCATGCCAAATGACCCTAAAAAATAGCTAATCTAGAGAGATAATAGGGCAAAGACTTTTAGTAAGACGATATACACATACCACTGATAATGATGTTGATAGTCCACCAATAGATATGATGCATGCAAGTTATGCTAGAAAGATAAGATAATAGTGCTCCTCTCTTGAATTTGACGCCCATCTAAAAGAGTGCCCTCCTTCTGATGATCTTGACGTTTTTGAGGGAGTAGTCTGTTGTTGCTGAAACTTTGTAGGAGTGATGGTCTAGGCTTCCCGGAGAGATAAGGAGTCTCATGCACATGTTTTGACTTCTCTAAAGCACCTAGCGAATTGTTTTGCCTCCATGAAGGTCACGTCCCCCTCTCTCACATTTTTGTTGCTAACTGCTCTGGATACACAAACAATGGACTGATAATCACCCAGTACAGCGTGGTGAGTCTGTTGAGAGAGATAGTGATGACATGCGAAGGAAAGACTAAGATTTTGAGTCCCAACGAATTCTTCTAAGGATTTCCAGCTGTTCCCCAGCTGCAAAACGTGAACCTACAATAAATCTCTGTGTGATGTAACACTGAAGAAGAATGAAAATGGTGAATAATTGATGATAGATCTGGATGATCTATCCTGAAGTTATTAGGGCAGATAGATTTCGTTGTCGAAACCCCTTGTTAGCTGGAGACCTTCGTCTCCAACCCCAACTTGTTGCTGCGGCTGCTGCTGCTGCTACTTTAGAAACCAAACTCAATAATAATAATCATAGGTAATCTCTTTGGTTCAATGAGCCTTCTTATATAGCTTCGCATGTACTTTTAGGGTTTGCATGTCACTTTTAGGGTTTACGCTTTACCTTTTGCATGCATGCAACTCTAATTTCTCGTTAACTTTAAGCCTAAAGAAATAAGGCTTCCTTTACCATACTGATGACTTAATACTGAATGAATGCTCTGTTCTGCTCTAGGTATCAAATGTCCTTAGTCAATTCCCTTTTCCTATAGTACCCGCTCGAACCTACGGGAATTAAGCAGGTTAGTGGGTGTTTTGGTGCTTAAGTAGAAGAGGACATTACACCCTACAACCATTTGGGACGCTGAATAAAGGACATATTTGGATTTTGAAGTGCTACAACACCTATCTTCACCTACAGTCTGAAATACCAATGAAAATCTGAGTTATATGGTCATAATGTACCGATGTTATAACTCTTAGTAATTTACTGTCAATTATATACGCTTTGTCTTAAAATAACATGCTATGATACCATGTTAGAAAATATGGTATGGAACTTCATTCCTAATAAACCTAAGAATCAATAATCAACACAGGATAAAGTAAAGATAGCCTTATCATTAAAAAGAACAAGAACACCAAAATGTCGAGAAACCTTAAGCCTCAAATATGTATAGGAGCAGGGTTAAGTTAATTCATTCCAAACACATAGAGGTGGGAACACAAAGCCCGCCTAATTAACTACCAATGTGGAAGCACAAAGCCCGCCTAATAACCATCAATGTGAGTTATAACCAGGATAGATCCATCTTAAACCCGGATCTATCAAGCACCTAGAGGGATTCAATTTCTTGTGTTGTAAATATTTTCTTATCTTAAATTTCTTACAAAAATTTACACCTCAAAAAATTTGATCCCTCTTGGTTAATAGATTCGGTTTTAAGTTTTAATTTTTCATTTTATAGTCTGACATGGATTTTTTTAATTACTTTTCATAACTTTTTATTTTATGAGCCTGCATAAATGTTTTAATTATTTTTTTATTTTTGGTAACGTTACGTTACAATACAACATGTTCCCCATACTGGGCTGTAGAGCACCTCACTCCTCTAGGTGCAACCACTAGGCCCACAAGTCAAGATAAAGGTGTACTCTAAATATTCTGTGCTTTCAACCTTTTCCAAGCATATTTTTCGTCTATTTTGTTAGGAGTCCAGTCGGAAATCCTTAAAAATTCTTAGAATTGCATATATTAACTATGGAAATTGCATAAGTTGGATGCCATGGGGGTATTCAAGGGTGTTGAACCTATTTACGTCTAAGTTGCACTGAAACAGATATGGGAACGGATACGGATACGGGGAGGGAAACGGATACCACAAATTTTGAAAAATGTGGGATACGATACGGCAAGGAAACGACAGCAAACTTATATATATATATATCAAAAAGGTCATGAGACATAATACTTTAGACTACCATTCATCAATTAGATTTAAAGGTAGTTGTTTCATTTAAACAATTAAAATCAGCAAACTCAAATATTGTCTTAAACAATATTCTTCTATCTCAAGTGCCATAGATAAATCACCCACTGGCAAGCATTTAAACAAGAACATGTCAACTACTTCTAAACATCGATTTCAAACCTTAAAATTACTTGATGGATGTATCCAAATGTTACCATCTAACAAATATTACATTGTTTACACCTCTAGAAAAGTGTTAAAATTTGTGATTAAACACAATTTTTTATGTAAGACAGACTCAGCTATGTTGTATTTAGGTTGGTCCACTCACTAACGAGACAATCAACTAGGCAAGTGAGAGTCAATTGACCAACCGACTAGTTCCAAAAGTGACTAACTGACTGGCTTTTAAAGGGCCTAAATTCATAGGATTGTCTATGATTTGCAACCGACTTGGATATTCAAATTTGACATAATCAACCATGTTTTAAGGGGATTAATTAAGCACACAAGTATAAATAAGTGAGCTCATGTTTTAGTGCAACTTAGGTGTGAGTGTGATGACATGCAATATTGCACTCTATGCAATCATACTATCTCTAGACATCAATGAGTTTCCTTGGATATGGTGTTTATGTTTTATGGTTTATACTAATAAAAATGCTTGATATAAGATTAAAATATCACATGCACATCTTATGGAGCACTGGCTAAACGACACACCATCATAATTCTCTCCACAACATAAGGATAGGGATATGAGTGTACTAGCAATGGAGTAAATAAGGCCATAGGCCAAGGGTTCATACTAATTCAAAAAGGAAAAGAAGAACACTGAAGTTTGTTGGAAGATTATTGGAAATATGTGTTGGTTTATGTAACCCTTCATAAATTTAGTACGCTATTTTGTATGGCTAAAGTTGCCATTGTATCAATTTTGATATGCAAGTTGATTTATCACATATGCAAGTCATTGGGGTTTATTTAAAACGAAGTTGTGAGGAATTGGTAAAAAAACTAAAAAGAAAAAAAAGGTCATTATACTCCTACACTAGGTTGTGAAACTATCACTATAGTAGACAAGCATTTGATACAATAAAATGTCCATAGATCAATGATTTTTTGAACCAACGGTAGGCCTCTATCAATTTTGCAAAATTACAATGAAACACAATCAGTGAGACATAAGATGTCAAATTATCATTCACCAATTTAGGATTAAGGTTTTGCTCTTGATTTTAAGCTTTGAGGCTTTATATCTGTGTTTTGAGGTTCAATTTAGGGTTATGGTTTTATAGTTTGCCTTTGGGGTTATTTATTTGTTTATTTTCATGTCAAAAAATCAATATTTCTGGTCAAAAACTTACCCTGTAGCAGCTGAAACGTTTCAGAAAACCAGGAAACTGCTGGAAACGTTTAAGGAAACGGCTGGAAACTCTGGAAACATTTAAGGAAACGGCTGAAAACTCTGGAAACGTTTCAGGAAACGGCTGGAAATGGAATGGAAACGTTTCTAATTTTTGGATACGGCTTGGAAACGTTTCGGTGGCGTTTCCAAGCCGTATCCCCTCCGTTTAAGTTTCCAAAACGGGGAACGAAGTTTCCCCTCCCCTTCCTAGAAGTTTCCGGTAACTTAGATTTACGTATTCAAGAACACAATATAAACACTTACAAAATTACGGGATTCCGACAAAAGCCCACCGTAAATTCCAAAACGTAGAATAAATAGACTGTTCCCAAGATAAATATGCCAACATGCAAACAGACTGTCTATCACAAACCTTGGCAATTCTGACATCAGCCCAATAATCAAATCTTCAAATCAAAAGATAAGCCAATTAGATCTGATTCCTGAATAATCAATCACAAATACTGCTGGCCAAAAATGCTATTGAAATACAAAAAGGCAACCAGTGTCTGGAAAAATAAAAGAAAAATGCTTCCTGGTTTTCTTTCAAGCAAGCGTAAACAAATATAAAATGTAATCTTCCAGCTGCCCTTCTATGCAAAACATAAAATTTGAAGGTTGATTAGGAAATTCAAAGAAACTTACATTTGCGATGGCAAAGGTCTCCAAAAATGCTATGAAATATGAAAGTGCAAATATCCAAATAGCCTGTACGACAAACTGAATATAGCTTGGTAATTCTGAAATAGCATGTCGTAGCCGTCGAAGAGTGATATTGGATGCAACATGGTAGAACAAAAAGCATGCATGTGCCAGCAGAAAAGTTGTATGAGGAACCTACAAAAACATTGAGGCATATCAGACGGTATTGTAGCAATTACGGTCTTGTTAATTACATATTATCCAATGCACTAAATCTAAACAAAATTTCAATGCCATAAATCCTTGACAAATGTTTTGGAGATGCCCATGCTCCCATTCAAGCGACAAGATATTTCTTTTATTTCAGTCACATATTAGAATCTGCATAATGCATTCCTCTTCCAGTATCTGTACTGTCTGTGGTGTAAGACATTTTGGAGACAAAATCATCCCTAAGCACTTTTAGCAGAGAACAATCAAGGTAGACAACCAGATAATTAGGGTTCCTCAAATAGCAATTTTTGATGCTGAAGTGTGAGTAAAACTTACATTGTTCATTCTCCAAGATGGAAATGTGTATGATGCTCCAAGAACTGTAAAGAAATAGTGTGTCCAGAAATAGTTACCCACATAGCTAAATATCAGGATCCAAAGCTGGGCCTGCCAAGAGCATCATGCCAATATTGATGTTTCCTATAAATCAATTCAAAGAATGCAATAAAAGTATTTTATTTGTGCACAGATTTACAGATTTCCAGATTATAAATATCTGTTTTGACAGAATCTTGTGAAATGTTTGTTAAACAGCAGTTTGATAATGAAATGAAGTTAAAAATCCTACATTACAGAGGTAACAATCCAGAAACCAATAGCCCAGTGGGTTAGCTCAAGTGGTTGAGTGCTGTGTAATGCAAGCAGAAGGTCTCAGGGTCAAATCCCTGGGTGGCTATGCAAGGGCCTCACTTGATGTCCCAACTGGGTTAGGGTGCAATTAACTGCTCCCGAACGGTTTGCCTTGGGTACCATCCTCGAAATGAGGGGAAGTTCCTGAGGGTTTCCCATGAATTGTTCCTCAAAGAGAAAGACAATCCAGAAACCAATGCAACCGTATGGCAATATCATCTAATGGATTTATTGCCACATTTCTGCCGGAGATAATGTCTAACCACATGCAAAAGTCAACTCTTATACTGGCGAGGAAGACTATTTTGATAGTCTTCTCAGTATGACTGTACTGAGGGCACTTTCTAAAGATGTATTAAAGATTTTCTAGGTAATTTCTAGGCTTTCATTCTCTTGTTAATTTAGTTTCAGGATTTCTTCCTTTGGATCAGTTGTTCTGCAATATTCTTATTATTTCTCTAGAAATGCTTTTTTTCATTTCCTTCCCAAGACTTTATCAAATCTCCCTTGAGACTCATGAACCAATTCATGGCTGAATCTTTAATGTCAAAGGAAACAGCTTCAGCTGTTGTTCTTCCTTTACATGATCATGTCCACAACAGATCAGTTTGAATTCAAAGAGAAGGGTGTTGGGATCTTCATGCCTTTTCCCATATAATAATGATAGTGCATTAGTCATAGTGGTCAGGATCTTCTTTAACCTCAGGGTTCATTCATTGTTTAACAGTAGGACAATAAAAAAGGTTATCTCATTGTTGTTTCAACTGATAGGCATAGTGTTCAAAATGTCTAGGTGTTCTAAATCTCTTGCTAAGTCAAGTAAATCCTCCTTTTCTTCAAGAAGTGATGACACCTTAGTTAATCTACAAAGATTTGTGTTAGAATGAGGATTTGGAGAATTGTATGTTGGTGCTATTGGTTGCACTTTTGATGCCTATTTTGGAAGCTTGAATGGTGGCCTTGGTGGAGCACTAGCCTTGATGAGGGTTTTGCATTCATGTTTACTCATTTGTGGAGCCCTAGTGCATGAATTGAGAGGGAAACCCATCAACTAAGGCTTTTCCTTAAGTATTATGGCTAATTATGTGATTTGGTTGCTCATTGAGGTGGTACAAGTAAAGCGAAATCGCAGGGGTATATAGACTCTGATTGGGCAGAAAGCGCAATGGACAGGAAGAGCACATCCAGATGTTGCTTCAGCTTGGGATCGGCCATGATCTCATGGTTCAGCGGGAAACAAACATCCATTGCACTCAGCACTACAGAGGTAGAGTACATAGTAGCTTGTGCTGCCAGTTGTGAAGCAGTGCGGCTTCGAAAGTTACTTGCAGGGTTATTTGATCAAGAGCTAGAGGCAACTTGGATCTACTGTGACAACCAAAGTTGTGTGAAGCTTTCAGATAATCCAGTATTTCATGAAAAGTTGAAGAATATAGAGATCAAATACCACTATATCGAAGACATAGTGCAAAGGGGAGCAATGACGTTCCAGTACATATCCACAGATGAGCAGATTGTTGATATACTTACTAAGTCTCTGTCTAAAGTAAAGTTTCAGTACATCCGAGACACGCTTGGTGTGGTATAGAATGACTCCTCTCGTTGAGAGGGAGTATTGATGTTTCTCCATGGGCAGCAATAGGTAGATAATTCCCCCAGCAGTAAGTCATGTGGGACATGACTCAGACATTTTCCTCACCGGTAAGCCATGCAATGGTAAATGGCTCAGACATCAGTTAGCCATACAGTGGTACATGGCTCAGATTAGCTATGCAATGGTACATGGCTCAGATAAACCGTGCAGCAAATAAGCCATTCAGTAGTACATAGCTTAGATTAGTCATGCAGGAATATCTAACTCAGATGTCGGTTAGTCATGGTACATGACTCAGACAGCCAGGGGCTGCAATACAAACATCCAGGCGTTGTTGCATCTCATGGAGTGCACCCACATGAGCAAAGTTATAGTCAGGACTATTTGGGAGCAGTCAAAGACTATCAGTAGACCTCAAATGACTATCAGGTAATAGTCAAGGTCTCCGAGAGTATCAGATACTCGAGTGAGTTATAGTCAGGACCATCGAGGAGTAGTCAAACCTCTTGGAGAGGTCAGATAACCATATATTATGGCTAGTGGGGTACAGTGGGACAATAAAAAAGAATAAAGCCACTTGGGAAGTGGTTGGGCTTTGGAGAACATCACAGAGGATGGAAAGCTCATAGAGAACTTCTCTAGACCGTAGAAGATTCCAAAAGTCAACAAGTAGAAAGCCAGTGCTGAAGATCGTGACTAGAAGAATACCTTCCTTGCTAACAGGGAGTGTTGATGTTTTGAGTAGCATCGAAAGATATTCTTATGTTGGCTCCACAAGAAAGAGTATGATAACAAGACCCATAACAAGTAGACCCAATTAAATTCACCTAGTCAAATGGTCAAGTTGACCCAATTAAGAGAAAATGACCCAGTCACTAGGTCAAGTTGGCCCAGATGGGAAAAGTGACTTTTCAAGTATAAATAGAAAAGAGGTGGCCTCATTTGAAACACACAATTCGCTCAAGCAAGGAGAAAGTGTGCAGATCCAAGGAAGACTAGTAAAGGGTTCAAGAGGCATTAGGAAGACAATTTTTTGGGGGGTTTTATCTTTCTCTCTCTACTTCGTTTTCAAAAGGGCTCGAAGTTAATTTTGTATCTTTCTTGTATTATTATTTTGTAACTAGTGTCGAGCACTAGGTTAGATATTGTATCTTGTTGAAGAATCTTATCTAGAGAAGTTTGTTGGGTTTTTCCCGTGAGAGGGTTTTCCCAAGGTAAAAATTGTGTCTACTTTGAATGTGTTTCTTTCAGTGATCCTGTATATGCAGCAGTTTTGTTTATGCAATAAATAAGTTAATAAAATCTAACTGCTAAGTAAAATCAACAGCATTGGCACTCTCTCTATTTGTTTCATTCAATTCCTTCTAGATTAGAGTGATAGCAAGTCCTATGAGCATTTCCTATGCTACATTCTTTCTCCATCTACCCTTCTTGCATCATTCAAGAACCTTTGTCGATTGATCAATCAAGTGCTCCATTGAGAGTAGTGGAAGCAGTGCTTTAAAACCAATTGGTTTGACTAGTTCAGACATCTTTGGCACGCCTTTACCAAAAAAAGAAAATCAGTACCCCACCCCTCCCAAACCCTAATATATGTTATATAATGGTGCCCCCCTCTATTTGCATATTTGGTGTATGATTTGGATATATATATATATATATAATCGGCTAGTTATGGCTCTGGTTCGATCTAATCCATTGTCGGTTCCGATCCCGACTTTCAAATCATTGAGTGGAGGTAACAAATGGAATTGAAGCTCTTTGTTGGGGGGCAAGTTGTCATCGAAGTTGAGAGAACGATTGTTACAAGGATTGAATTTGAAATTGATTGCAGCATAAATGCTAAATGATACGAATTAAGATTCTCAACTTTATAAAAATTGCATGAAGGATCTAAACATGAAGGAATGATCTTGCAAATATATGCCATCATTACAAGGGAACAAGGATAATAAAGGTGGCAACTTAATGAGAATGACATCCTTTTAGATTAAGGGTGTTGAACATCTAAGCAAAGGGACTTTATAAACAAATATACGTTTATCATTTTCCTCTTAGAATGAAAAGTGTCCACGATGGGTTCCCCTATGCCATATGGATGTCTATGATAGAGATATAAGACCGAAAGAGTGTTTGATTTTAACGTAATGGTTGTGTATCTGCATAGCTAGAAAGAAGGTTTTTTAATTCCCTTCCTCTTAAACCTTGTTGAAGGTGAAGATTTCTTATGTGATGAACCTCCTATAATTTCTGGCTTACCTAGGAGGCCTGGCACGTTTTTCATTGATCTTCTAACATAAGAGAACTCAACTTGGTTCAAGTTCATGGTTGTGTTTCTCACCCAATTGATTTTTTCTACTAATCCTAAGTCGAGCTATCAAAATTCCTTTTAAGGTTACTTATGGTTTATCTCTAGGCCCCTTTCAAACATCACCTTTCTATTGCTAGGATATTAAACAATTAGGAATTAGTTAAAATCAACTAAGTCTGGTGTGTCTTTTAGGTAAAGTGTGTCTCTTTTCCATGCATTAGTATAAATTTGTAGTTATATAATCCAAGGACCACAATTATGCTCTAGACATAAAGTTATCCAACAATTCATCTTCTCGATACTAAGGCCTTTATTGATATGTGGCTTAATGTACGATTGGTCCATAATCTCTATTTTAAAGAGCATGGTGTTGATGTATTTGTAACTTCGGAATGTATTCACTTGTATATTTTATATTGTATTTCATTGTACCCTACAGGAGAGTCATTAATATAATAAAGTCATGTAAAGTCATTGAGGTTAACCCTCCGTTGTAAGTCGGGGCAATAGTCCCCACAGTTGAGTCATATTAGGGTTATTAGACTCTCCTAGTGAGGTCGGCCCTGTAGAGTAATTGTCAAGTGGAAAACAAGTATAAAAAGAGAGTGAGACTCTCTATTTGAAACACACACACACTCAACAGTAGCGCATGAGTGAGAGAGGAGTAACTCGCACAAGTGAGAGAGAGAACAACTGCCCGAGATCATGTTTGTGTCTTTGGGTTTTAGTTTTGCTATTGGTACTCATTCTATCTCTGAGGAGGTTGCAGGGTTTTCTCCTTTATGGTTTCACCGAGGGAAATTATTTGTGTCTCTTATCTCTTGTGATTATTGTTGTGCATGTTATTCTTTCAGATAAGATCCTAGATCACATTGATTAAATGATAAAAATCTAACATGGAATCAGGGCCTCTCTGAAAGAAGGCATTGTGCAGCTGCGGGAAGTAGGGCTTCCTAGTTGAAAGTGTTCTCTCCACAGATCATCAAGCAAGGAGGGCTAGGATAATTTGCCTCACTAGGGCGCATCTATTGGTGGTATCAATTTCTGAATTAGAGAAGTTTCACTATACAGCCAAAATACAGTTGCAATGGCAGCTAATGGAAATTAGGGTTTCATGCTTGAAAACCCGAAAAGACTAAAACTAGTCATTTTGGTGCATTCGCTATATCTCGATATTGGAGAAGGCTCAGGAGCCAAAACGTTTACAGGTTGAAGATAAATTCCTGATGTACCCTGTGTAAAATTTTCAGCCTCAGATTCGCTATATTCCGGGAGATATGATTCCTCCAAATCAGGGTTCCAGTCTCTCCCAGGATTCATCCCTAAACAAGACACCTAGGGAAAATTGCTATATCTCGAGATAGGAAGGTCCAAATGAAATTTCGCAAGATGTTACAGATAGGGCACGGACTGTACTTTTTGTGATGAAAGTTTCAGACCCCGAAGGTGAAACAGTGACACGTGGCAGTCTGTACAAGTTCGCTATGCTGAATAGTCCTGAAATAAGTCACCTTAGGAAAACTCTCATAAGTCCCAATTGGTGAAACCAATTCTGCTCAAACCTGCGGTGTTGGAAAGAGGGCAGATGAGGATACCTCAGTGCCAAGTTTCAGACACATAGGAGTAGCACTTTCGGAGATACCTCAGAAACAATATCAGGCAATTCTGCCGAAGAAATTGAAGAAAACTAGGGCATCAGATATTTTGCAGTTCTGATCACAGTTTTGGGAAAATGAGTATGTTGCTCAACTCGCCTTGAGGAGGCGCATATTTCTATCCAATCAGATCTGAAAGATTCCAAGTTTTGAAAATTAGGGTTTCTCTGACAAACCCTAGATCAGCCAGCTCCAGAACCAAGACAGACACTCAAATTAGTAAGATCTAATCTTTTGCTATTTGCATTTGAGGTTCTCATTTCAAAATGACCAATTACACCAGCTTGATGACAAGCTTGGTGAAGCTGACAACTTCCGAGTATGGAAGTATAGGACCTCAATGATCCTTGAAGAAATTGACTTGGATCAATATTTCAGTAAGGAAGTTCTAAGAGCCAAAGGGAGATGAGGCTAAGGCTAGAGCCAAAAGAATCACTGCAGATTCTATTAAAGATCATCTCAACCCTCATGTGTCATCCTTGAAGACACCAAAAGGAAGTATTCGATGCTATGACGAAGCAATCGAAGAAGAATAAGATATTGTTATAACCACCTTGAATGGCCTCCCAGGATCATGGGATTCATTCATTCGAGGAATGTGTGCCAGAAGGAAGTGATTACCTTCAGCAAACTCTGGGAAGAGTGCACACAAGAAGAAGCTCGACTCATAATAAGAGAAGAGAAGATGGGAGCAACTGAAGATCAAGCTCTCATGATTCGAAGAAGATCCCTCAATCGATGAAGAATATGAAGGACTCAATTTTTGAAGAACCTCTTATTCATCTTAGCATTTGGATAAGAAATGATGATGTTATGAATGAAGAAGATGATGAAACTGAAGGCTCAAGAATGAGTCTACCCATGAAACAAATAAAGATAAGTATTTGAATTGTCTTTTCCGATATATCTAGTTGTTTATATGGCATTGCTTAGTTGTGAAATGTATTGTGCATGATAGAATGTCTGCACTAATGAACAATATACTACTAATATGCATGTTATGGGTAAGTAGCCTATAGTGTTGTACAACACTCCATTGCTACTTATCCAGAATGAAACCTCTTTGCTGACATATTGGGATTAGTGCACAATCTCAATAATGTTATGGTAGAGATGGAAGGCATGTGGAAAGTTTCTCTGTATACGAGATATGGATGAATGTTGTATTGGCTAAAATAGTTGCATGATTATATCTTTATGCATAAGAATTTGCCATTATGAATATGCCTTAAGAAATGTTTCTAACCATACAATTGGTGCATTTGACTTGTAGGAAAGATTGTGTACAATCGCCTACAAGAAAAGAAGGATGAGACTTGTTCCAAAGAACAAGTGATGATAGTTCAAGATTCACTCCAATAAGCATACATGAAGATGAACCTGAAGATTCCCGGGTCAAAGACACCATGGCGAAAGAAAGAGATTCGGAAGAAGATAAAGAGAACGGTAGATCCACCTCAAGAGATGAAGACCACCTTGGGCACGAGAAATAATCCAAGATGAAGAATAATATGACGATAATTTCAAAGAAAGAAAGAGGCCTTAGACACACTCCAGTTATGTGACACTGTTGTGCGACATCATTGATGCAGAGCCTTCCAGCTATGAAGAAGTAGCCAAGAAGAAAGGGAAGGAGAGCACCAGTTCAAGAAGAATGATGTCTAAGATGCGGTATCGAGACCTGAAGGGAAGCCCGTACTGTCTTCCAAATGGATCTACAAGATCCAACAAGCAGTAGATGGCAACATCTAGGGATACAAGGCAAGATTCGTAGCACGAGGCTTCTCACAGAAAGAAGGCATAGACTATGAAGAGACATTTGCAGCCACTAGAAGTTAAGACACATGACAGGCAGACTCATGTGTACAAATTAAAGAAGGCCTTGTATGAGCTCAGAAGGCACCCATGGGATAACACATACATGAGGAACTTGGAGATCACCTAGAGTGATGAAGATCTTAACCTTTGCTACAAGGTTGAAGATGAAAGCCTATAGAGGATGACAAGCTCACAGATGGGTGCGAGAAGAACTTTTCAAAAGGTTCAAGATAGAGGATCTTAGTATCCAATGACCATAGATGGATACATAGAATATTAGTAGCAGAGGAAGCTACTTGTCACTCCAGTACAGAATGTTTCAATACATAGAGTATGAAAGGCAGAGGGAGAATGATACTTCGCTTCAGAGGGAGTGACTGCAGAAGATTCTGAGGTTCGACATGGTACGACAGGATGGACAGCTTACTGATGGCTCTACATTTTACTAAGAGTAAAGAAGATTCCAACCTTTGCTTCAAGGTTGAAGGCGGAAGATTAGTGATGATCCTGTTATATGTCGATGACCTGTTCCTGACAGGAAAAGAGGAACTCGTTAAAGATGAAAGAAGGAGACTTGCTGCCGAGTTCGAGATGAAGGACTTGGGTATGATGCACTACTTTCTAGGCATGGAGGTGTGGCACTATACGGATGGAATCTTCCTTGGATAAGAAAAGTATGCAGTGGAGATCTTGAAAGAGGTTCGGGATGATGGACCACAAGGCCATGGCCACACCTATGGCATCGAACCTGAAGCTATTGAGTGACGCTTCATCAAAGATGGTTGATGCCATGATGTATCATCAAATGATTGGGTCCTTGATGTACCTGACAAATACGAGACCAGATATTTGCTTTGCTGTGAACACATTAAGCCAGTTCCTGACGGATCTGAGACATGCTCACCTAGTTGCAAAGCATGCAACGAGGTACTTGAAGGGTACAATTGAGTATGGGCTCAAGCATGATACGAATCAAAAGACTAACCTGCATGGTTATGTTGATTCAGATTGGTAGCGCAGATTGGTAGCACCATTGAGAAGAAGAACACCTTGGGTTGCTTCTTCAGTTTGAGATCCAGTATGGGCTACTGGGTTGGCAGGATGCAGTCCTGCATGGCGCTGAGTACAACCGAGGCAAATTATGTTGCCACTTGCTCAGCTATTTGTGAGGTAGTATGTTTCTTTTAAAAGCTAGTATTTGATTTGATTGATCTGACTTGCATTTTTGTATGATGCAGAGAGGAGCAGTGAAGCTCCAGCGTGTACTTCAGATCGAGGTTCCTTCCAAGGGGAAGTGATGTAAGTATTGAGCCCTTCCGAAATGGTGGTAGGTTGGGCCTCCCATGGTCGGATGTAAGTGCAAAGCCCTTCCGACATGGTGGCAGGATAGGCCTCCCATGATCGGATGTAAGTGTTGAGCCCTTCCGACATGGTGGCAGGCTGGGTCTCCCATGGTCGGATGTAAGTGCAGAGCCTTTCCCCGGATGGTAGTAGGCGTGTCCTACCATGCCAGTGGATGTAAGTGCAGAGCCTTTCCTCGGATGGTAGTAGGTGTGTCCTACCATGCCGATGGATGTAAGTGCAAAGCCTTTCCTCGGATGGTAATAGGTGTGTCCTACCATGACGGTGGATGTAAGTGCGGAGCCTTTCCTTGGATGGTAGTAGGTGTGTCCTACCGTGTCGGTGGATGTAAATGTTGGAGCCTTTCCTCGGATGTTAGTAGGTGTGTCCTACCATGCCGGTGGATGTAAGTGTTGGAGCCTTTTCTCGGATGTTAGTAGGTGTGTCCTACCATGCCGATGGATGTAAGTGTTGGAGCCTTTTCTCGGATGGTAGTAGGTGTGTCCTACCATGCCAGTGAATGTAAGTGTTGTGTTATGTGTATCTGGGAACTGCTCCATGTGACAATGAGATGATCTGAAGATGATAGTAGGGTACGCAGGTGTTGCAAGGCATGTAATCAGTCCTGGGATGCTCCTTCAGGTTTTGCAGTGGCATATAATCAGTCCTGGGAGATCTTGTAGGTTTTGCAAGAGGCATATAATAAGTCCTAAGATGTACCTACTTGATAGTTTGCTCGTAGAGATGATGAAGACTTGGCAGAGAGCTAGGCCTACATCCAACCTGAAAAAGGGCTGGCTCTATTGAACTTCCTATGACGAGTAGAATTGAGAGATAGCACCATTTGGTCGAGATAGTAGCAGCAGTGATGATGATGATGATGATCCAGCTTTGATGATGATCCAGTGATAGAGACTTGTGCTGATGAACTGTGTCAAGAGAATACCTTCTGTTACCACCTAAGTTGTACTTAGTGGTTTTTTTCTATCAAGTGAGCCTGGTGAACTGGACAAGGATAACTTGTTCGGACTTCAGAGTACCTTCAGTCTTGCTTCTGGGAAGTGCATGTTGTACTATATCACATGTTCATACCCCATGGGGAAATTGTAATAAATGTTCTAGCATGATAGTGTCTGTAAAAGACTCGGTCTCTTAGACTTCATTTGTCAATCCGATCAGCCCAGGGTGTTTTTTCCCTTGGTTATTATTGGTTGTTGAACAAACGACTGATAATTTCTGAGTTTTTCACTCCATACCTCCAAAGTTGGGGTGGTCGGCTTGGCATTTAGGCCTATTGAGGTTATTAAAGTCTATGTGTCAATGTATAAGCATGCTAGACATCTTTTTTGAGTCATATGAACATGTCTAAGTCCCCCTAGGTGTTTTTTCAATTTTTCAATTTTTTAATTTTTTCAGTGTTTTTTATAAATTAAATTTTTCCAAAACTTGGGCTATTTTTTAATAGTTTAATTGGAAAAATTGATTTTGTAATAAAAGTGGGCCAAATAATCAGTTTCAGTCATGTAGGTGCTCATTTTCAAGCTAAGAGCACCATGTAAACCCATGGACCCACTATTTCCTAAGTTTTGAGTGATCTTCCATCACTCAGGTCAGAAAGCCCCAAAAATCAATTATTGATTATTTTAATTAATAAATTGATGAATAATGGAGCAAATCCAAAATCAATAAATCAATGGATTCTCAACCGATTTGACTGAAATCAATCAGATCTGGAGCAGATTGACTGGATCTGACAAATCCTTGACTAAAGAAGGGGATCAAATCAGATCCATAGTTGATCTACAGCTGTCTTCATGGGGAATTGCGCCCTCTCTCTCTCCTCCACACGTGTGGACTCTCCTGGATGCTCTATGGGCCGATGTGTCGGTGTATGGGTTGATGTGTCAGCTCAATCAAGCCCCCGGTTGACAAGTAGGCTCAGTTCAGCTTCAGTACTGCATTGATGAACTCTCCATCAGTTGATTTCACTTGATTCCATGAGGAATTGCGCCCCCCCTAGGCTGGATGGCCTGTGATTTGTATATATCCTGGCTGAGGCTCCCTCTTCCAAGCCAGTTAGAGCTGGACTGAAGGGCTTGCCATTGTAATACTGTTGTAATCTTTCAATTGTTGAAATAAAGAAGCTTTGGAGGCCAAATGGTGTAATGCTCTCATATGTGTGGATTAAGCATTGTCTTACGGCTATTGATGTTGCCGGCTTTCTCTCAATTTCTGCATCTGAACCCTGTCTGGCTTGAACGATTCAGCTGAATCAATAGGAGTATAGTTGCGCAAGTAAGGTTACTTGTTTTTCTTATATCTCATAGAATATATGTTAGAAGATCTTGATTATACATGTTTAATAAGTTTATTTGCATGTAATTCTTGTTTCTTTTTCATTTATATATCCAGATCTCATGAGGTTTCGTGCAGGATTGTGTGTTTAGCTTTCAGGTAGCAAGGATTGGACGAGCTGTGGATCTAGTTTGACTCCACTGCACATCCAAAGTTTTGTGAAGACATTGCCCCTCTGCATTCCACTAACAAGTTTCCTCTGCAGATCTGCTTCAACAACAAGCACCTTTCTTCCCTTTTCTCTCCTTTAAAATCTAAAATTTTCCTCAAATTGGTTACTCAAAAGGTTTCTTATTACTCTGATCTATATCATTAAGAAAAACACACAGATCTAATTAGTAAGATCCCCTCCTAAGTCTAGATCTTAGTTTTGTTTTGCACATAAAGTTCAATTTTAAGAGATCTAGCTAAAATTACCTTATTTTCGCAAGCAATTTAGTGAAAATTCGTAGCTTGCTGTTAAGGTAGTTTCATTTGCTGTTATAAATTTCAATATTCTGCAATATCAGTGCATTTTTAATTGGCTGCACAAACAGCAAGCCAAGATCCCAAGATCTTTCCTTGGTTCCCTTTTCGCCCGTTTAGCTAGTTTAACTTCAATTTTTTTTGAGATAAGGTAGGTTGATCCAAAGGTACTCTTAAAGTGCTTTTGGGCATTTGTTATTCTAACATGCTCGCTGTCTTTTAGCAGGTCTGACAGAAAATAAAGGAAGCTGCTATTCGAAGTGTCCTCATGAGCGTTCAAATACCCCCAAGGGTCTCCCTTTTCACCAAAAAACTCAAAATTTTTCCAAAGTTGTAAAATCTTGGTTTCAGCCTGTATAAGGACCAAGAAGTTTCTGATATATCAGTCCTCTGATACTGTAACCATTAATAAATAAAATCATTTTTGGAATAGGCTCTTTCGAGCCCATTCCCCATCCCCCCTGGGGGGATTTGCGTCGGTGTCATTTTCGTCGTTTTCTGCTTATTTCTTTTTTAAACTAGAATTGATCGAATCTACAGGGTAGTATACTTTAGTTCATTATTAATATCATACTCCATATTTTACATTTCAAAGTAATCATAATACTTACCCCACGATTTCCCGATTGACCCGAAAGGGGAAAGAGATTCGTGGTAGGACTAATTAGAAAACCAGAATTGTGTATTTGTTTTATTTTTCATCTTTTATTTATCAGCAATTTTAAAATTAACCCCTCCTCGATTCCCCGTTGAGAGCCACTTGGATCGAAAGAGGTTCCTGGAGGGTTTTCCTTTTAAACAAGAACACTCAGTTTATAACTTATTAAAATTGACAAGACTCCAGTGTGTATGCTCTGCACTTGGCTGCGGTTCGTCCGATCAGTCAAGCTGTATCAAAAGCACTTGGGTGACTAGTATAATTAGGACTCACTCTCCCCAACTGACAAACCATCAGGTGGCAAAATACCCAAAGGAAGCGGGAACTTACTGAAAAGTGACCTCGGGGCGCCAATCTCTGTCACACCCTAACGGGTGCGTTACGAACAATAGCCCCAGAGACTCCATTTCAGCCCACATATTCCTTGCGGGTAGCCGTGAAGGTTTAGTTTTGGACATACTCCAAGTACTCTCGGGTATATCTGGAGTCCCCCCTTAGCCTAATTTTAATCAACTCATACTTCACATTTAACTTAAAACATACCAAGAGGCAATCGCAAAACATTCACTCCAAGCACATGCAAGCATATTGATTCTATTTTTGACTCCATTATAAGGCACTGGTTAATTTCTTGCTTATATATATATTGTGTCTCAGCATTGTGCTTTCGTGTGTTCATCTTTTATATCTTGCCATCTTTGATTATATATAGTTAAATCTCAAACTCCTAAATAACTCATTCAGTTTAACATCACAACACTAAGTAATTATCCTTAGCAACTTAATAGGGTCTACCCCCCTTGGCTTCGTAGGAGTTGAGCCTAAACGGAGGAGTCAAGAACAAGGCGACAGCCTTGACTCGAGACTTGCCCCCAAGGAAACACCGAGTGGCTTGAAGATTTCTGCCACGTGACCCAGGTGTGTGAAAGGCGATGACACCTTCCTAGTTAAGAGGGAGTGTTGATGTATTTGTAACTTCGAAATGTATTCACTTGTATATTTTATATTGTATTTCATTGCACCCCGACGGAGATGTTTGTTCCTTCGATCGAGAGTCATTAATATAATAAAGTAATGTAAAGTCATTGAGGTTAACCCTCCGTTGTAAGTCGAGGCAATAGTACCCACAGTTGAGTCATATTTGGGTTATTAGACGCTCCTAGTGAGGTCGGCCCTATAGAGTAATCGTCAAGTGGAAAACAAGTATAAATAGAGAGTGAGACTCTCTATTTGAAACACACACTAACTTAACAGTAGCACATGAGTGAGAGAGGAGTAGCTCGCACAAGTGAGAGAGAGAACAACTGTCAGAGATCATCTTTGTATCTTTGGGTTTTACTTTTGCTATTGGTGCTCATTCTATCTCTGAGGAAGTTGCGAGATTTTCTCCTTTATGGTTTCCCCGAGGAAAATTATTTGTGTCTCGTCTCTTGTGATTATTGTTGTGCATGTTATTCTTTCAGATAAGATCCTAGATCATATTGATTAAATGATAAAAATCTAACACATGGATGGTCATTTCTTGATGATTGATTATGAGAGATTGATATGTAAAATATTTTTCCTTTCCATTAATATATTGCCTGAAGTGGCCACGTTGGCTGGGGCCATGGATTGTTTCCCCCTTTGAGGGTTTTATCCACGTAATACACTGGTGTATTGATATTTGAGTTGTTTGAGTGAGCAGTTCCCTTAAGGTGTTTGGTGTGCATATACCATGTTTATTAAGCAACATTCTAATTTTCGTGGGGCTGACATGATCATTTGGAGTCTAAATGTTTCAAGATGGAAGCCTTAGAAGAAACAATGAAGAAGCACACCATCAATTTTGATTCCTCTTCTTCAACTTTTCTTCTTATGGATATGCACTTTCTAGTTTAGGTTTTTTTTCAATACAACTACTTCTTCTAATGAGTGGCTTATTGATTCTAGACAATCTTTTCATATGGCTAAAGATAAAGTCATCTTTTCTACTCTTAATGAATGTAACACCAAACACACATTTTTTGGTGATGATAACTATCTTAGTGTTGTGGGGTCTGCAATATAGTTTGTAACACCCCAATTTTTACCCTATGGAAACTTTGCTTGTGATTTTTTATATGTTGTAAATAAGTTTATCATTATTATGTTTTGTATTAGGAAATGAGATAGATTTACCATGGCGATCTTGAAAAAAACTTATTACATAACTATTTTTGAACAACACCAAAAGAAAGAGTTCCAAGGTCGGTTGGGGGAGGAGGGGGAGGACACTATGGGCTATGAGTTCACCAGTGAACATGAGTAAGGGGGTGTTATCACCAACCTTGTAGTTTCCTGTGTGAGGTGGATCCAGGATGGATGGTAGAGGGACAAGCAACTAAGGAGGTGGAACCAAGACTGCCTAGACTCCCAAATGGATGGTTGTCATGCCAATCAAGGCAGCCTTCACTTTATGTTATCTAAGCCCAAGAAACAAAGGGGGAGCCCCGAATCTACTCCCGATAGGAGAGATCAGACCTAGACACCAAATCAGATCAATTAGACTTGAGGTACATAAGGTGTAAGGTAATTGGAGACCTTAGATCTATGGAAGGTGTCACTAAATGTGCCAGGGCTTTGGATGAGGGTTTTAGACAAATGAGGGTTGATCCTGTTGTCCATCGATTGCACACCAGCAGCAGAAATCTTCCGAAAGCTGTCTCTTCACTTAGGAAAGTGGGAGAGGTGTGACCTTGGGGGCAAGCACAGAGTTAGGTACTGTCACCTACTCCTAGCTCCTCCGTTTAGGCTAACTCCTAACGATGCCAAGGGGGGTAGTCCCTAACAAAGAGTTTTCTAAGGCGCAATGTGATTAAAGTATTTTAATTAGTTGCGGATGCGGATGGGTGTTACTTAGGAGTTATTATGATTAGAAGTGTTTATTTATTATGAGTATGATACTTAATCAAAAGCAATCCACGTTGCTAACAAGAGATTAACAGATAAATAATGATTCCAGACTTTAATAGTGCATTCAGAGAAAGAAATTATGATAAACCATAGACAATTGATCAAATAATATAATTATGCAAATTAAAAAAGGACCAGTGCCTTATGGATTCAATGAAGCTGAAATGCGCCAGAGAATTAAACACAAGTCTAGAAATCAAACTAGTGAATGTTAGGTGATGGGAGTGCTCTTGGTAGGTTTTAAAGATTTTATGTGTTCTTGATTAAGGTTTCAACGAAGGTTTGTCAAACGCCGGGAGAATCTTCTAAGTTCACTCCGTTGAAGACATGTCGGGCCTGCCCAGTATCCCAGGCTGGTATCGCGAAGATTGACCAGCTAGCTGAGAAGCTTAGACAGCAGGATTCTAGCGCCTCTACTAGGAAGTACTTTGGAAAATTCCCTACAACGTTGGTGCGTTGGTTGCGGGGTGTTAAATTTTATTAAGTTATTCTTGCGGGGTTAAAGACCCAGTGCCATTTCTGGGTATTCCGATCTGAGATCGGTCAGAGCATACTCCGACAAGGAGGTTGTTGTCCGCCGATTGCACACCAGCAGCAAAATTCTTCCGAAAGCTGTCTCCTCACTTGAGAAAGTGGGAGAGGTGTGACCTTGGGGGAAAGCACAGAGCTAGGTACTGTCACCTACTCCTAGCTCCTCCGTTTAGGCTAACTCCTAACAAAGCCAAGGGGGGTAGTCCCTAACAAAGAGTTTTCTATGGCTCAATGTTTAAGTTAAATTTTAAATGTTTTCAGATGCGGATGGCTGTTGTTTAGGAGTTATTGTGATTTTAGATGATTAATGTGATGAATTGAGCACAAGACAAGGCAATCCACGTTGCTATCACTGGAATTAAAAGATAGACAAATATTTGAGCAATTCACGAAAATAAATAAAGCATTCACAGATATGACTTATAATCAAACATTCAATGGACAAATGGCCCAGATTATCAACAATGCTAAAATATGGAACCAATGCCTATGGAGTAAAATTATCGGAGATGCTTCGTGTTTAGAAAGATGTGAATCCCAAAAGATGCCAGTGAATGTTAGGTTTTGCAAGTGCTCTTGGTAATTTTTAAGAGTTTTTAACTGTGGTCTTGCTTTAGGGTGTCGACAAAAAGGTTTATCAAAGCCGGGAGACTCTTCTAAGTCGCCTCCATTGAAGACATGTCGGGCCCGCCCAGTATCCCAGGCTAATATTGTCAAGTGACCAGCTAGCTGAGAATCTATGACAGCAGGAGGTTCCGGCGCCTCTACTAGGAAGTACTTTGGAAGAATCCCTACAACGTCGGTGCGTTGGTTATGGGGTGTTTAAGTGTTATTAGGTTACTCTTGCGAGGTTTAAAGATCCAGTGCCGTTTCTGGGTACTCCGATCTAGGATCGGTCAGAGCATACTCCGGCAAGGAGGGAGGGGGGTAAATTAATTAAAGAGGTGTGAGTTGCGAATTTTATTAAGTTAATTAATTAAAACTCTCCGACAGAGAGCGCTCTTGACCTTGTCTTATGACAGTGGTTCAAGAGACTTAGCTAATCTAGATGATACTAATGCAGAGGTTGTGCAAACCTAAGGTGCTCTCCGATAGAGAGTGCTCTTGACTTGTGTTTCTGCAAGTTCAAGAGTCTTACTTATGGATGTTTTGAATTAAACAAACACAATAATTAATATGAAAGGTGGTTGATTAAAACTCTTCGACAGAGAGCACTCTTGATCCACCTTATGGTGAGATTCAAGAGATTTTGATTCTTCTTATGATTTAACAATTTATAACAAGATACCAACCAGCAATGATGAATCTAGCAATTAGTAAGAATGAAACTAAGTCTAATCAAAGAACTAAACTAATTGCTTAAGGAAAACTATACTAAGTAAATCATGAAAATGAACACAAGACACACTTCCCCAAAATAGGGGAAGTAGAAAAGGAAGGAGTCTTCCTCCCACTCAGCTATTTTTATTAATCTTTTACAATGATGATGTGTTCTTTGCTTCTTGGAAGAACAGGGAAAGAAGGGAATGCAAGAAGAGGGATAGCAGTCTTTTTGTTCTTTTTGCATTCCTTGTTCGTCTGTGGCCTTTACGCTCTCTTTCACCTGTCTGCAATCTAAGAGCTCTAGACACACACTTGTTATGATATTAGTTGATAAAAAATAACTTGAAATTTAATCTATAAACTAGCTAAAAACATTTACCCAAACTCACCAAGAAGAAGCAAGAAAAGAGGCAAGAAAAAGGCAAGGCAAGAGGGGTGAAAGAGGGGTGGAAAGAGAGCAAAAGGCTAGTCAAAAGAAGGCTGGAAACTAAGTGCGAAAGAGGGCTGCAAAATGAGGGTGAAAAAGGCTGAAAGTACAGCCCAAAAGATGGTTGAAGAAAATGATGGAAAATGGCTGCAAAAAGTGGAAACAAAGAGGCAAAAGAGGGCTGTCCAAAAGGGTAAAAATGGGGAAAAGTGGACAGCGAACAAAAGGAAGAAAAGGCTGCAAATAAAAGGCCTAAAAGGCTGAAAATACAGCCCAAAAGATGGCCCAAAAAGAGGATGGAAAGGGGCTGCAAAAATTGGAAAAAGGAGGCAAAAGAGAGATGTCCAAAAGCGCAAAAAGTGGGGAAAAGTGGACAGCAAACTAAGGGAAGAAAAGGCTGCAAATAAAAGGCCTAAAAGGCTAAAAATAAAGCACAAGGCAGCCAACCGGGGCAAAGGCTAAGTGAATGAATGTTCACTTTAGCCCAAACGTGCTCTAATCCCAAGAAAATAAAGATTTTTTAATTTGAATGATGAATAAAAGCAAGGAGAGAATGGTCAAACCTGTGGATCTTTTTAAAGCACTTGGATCTCATGAAGCATGCAATTACCGGAAAAGTGTACTTGACTCCAAGAGAAGAAGATGCAGCTGAGCTCGAACTTCTGCTTGGTTGGATGGAAGGATCTGCAAAATAATACTCATAGACTTGCCATACAAAGATTAGATAATGTATTGCTCACAAATTGAAATAAAGAAGAGCATGAACTACAACTGAATAAAACAATGCTCTTTTTTAAATTCTAGAAGTAAATCAATAAACAGCTAACTTGCAAACCGCAAATACCTATTCTTATGTGCTTACAGAAGCCTTCTAAAGCATAACATCATAATCTCAAATAAACAAGAAAAAAAAGCATTAAAACAACACCACCTCATCCATCAAGTGCAATCATCCAAAGAATCACACCACACGAGCCTCCAAAGCCTTAATTTTATTCCAATAGTTGCATAGAAGCAACAAGCAATTACAAAAGTTTCACCAGAGTTTCTCTACACAAAAATCCATCCTCAATAGAGCTGAAAGAGCCTCTATTTAACAAATGAGAGAGTGCTAAAACCCTAAAACCAAAAAATCAACCCTGCTGCATGGGAAAGCTGCCTGCTAGGTCTGGAAACCTACTTTGTTAGGTCTGGGAAGCCTATTGATGGTGTAAGCTTCAGTCTTCACCTCAATCAAATCACCGGACCAATGAGAGCTCTCCATCTCATCTTTAGCTGGAGATGACATGTTTGATAACTGATAATAAATTAATTGCTCTCTTAATGATGACTGAAGCTGAGTTATGATAACTTCAATCATCATAAGTGTTCCATGAGATGTCATTAAGCCTTTTATTTCACTAAATTTGGATTAATTTGGAGAGTTTTAGATTTCTCCAAAATAATCATTTTTTTAATAAAAATCATTTTTTAATAAAAATCTTTTTTTTACTAAAAATCATTTTTTTACTCAAAACTGACTTTTTTGAGTAAAAAGGCATTATGTGTCTGATTGCTGATCTGAAAGCTGGTTCTGACTGGCTGGCTGATCAAGAATGATTTTTGGCTTAAGGTTAGAGCCTTCAATCACTGAATTCTGAGTCTGGATCACGAACGGGTTTTTTCCATTTAATTTATGGAAAAATTAACCCAAAAAACTTAGGAAAAGTAATTAAAAATTAAAAATTAAAAAAATAATTTTTCACTGTTCGAAAAAAGATTTTTTTGAAATTTTTTTATGTGTCCATATGACTTAGGACATGACCATGATCTATTTAAATAATGTCTAGTAGGCTTATAACACTCAGTTGGGCTCTAATAACCCCCCAAGACCTAGAATTCAACATCGGGCATTCTAGCTTTGGAGGAAGCGGGAGAAAACCTTGTCAATTATACTTAGCTGAAGGAAAAACATAATTGTCAGGGGCAAAAAACTCCCTAGAATACCCTATTTGAGATTCTACGTCTCAGGAGACCAAACCACTCAAATAATATCCTACTAGCACATTTTATTACAAACCCCGCGGGCCCATGGTCAAAATTATTCAAATAAAAAAGTGACTAGCCAATATTGGCTAAACAAGCAGACGGATCAACTGATACACTGGAATCAGGATTTGAACAAGTCTGTCAACCGGTGGCTCCTCAGGTAACCCAACTATGGTACAAAAAGTTGGATAACAGAGGGGAGGGAGTTAATTAATTAAAGGGGTGTGTGTTGCAAGTTTTATTAAACTAGTTAATTAAGACTCTTCAACAAAGAGCGCTCTTGACCTTGTCTTATGACAAAGGTTCAATAGACTTATCTAATCTAAATGCCTAATGCAAGGATGTGCAAATCTAATGAATGCTCTCCGATAGAGAGTGCCCTTGACTTGTGTTACTGCAAGTTCAAGAGTCTTACTTAATTTGTTAAACTTGAATGAAAGAAATAAAACAATAACAATCTAACTACCCAAGAGTCTCTTTCAGGCTTTTTAGGGCCCTAATCGAGAAAGCAAGGGGGTAAGTATACTAGAAGAAATATGCCACATTCAATTTAAATAATCAGAACAATATTTTTAAACTAATTTTCTATGAACAATAAATTAATCAAACATGCACTACTTGACTAAGATTATGTAATTATCCTACACTATTCTACCATTAGCAATTAAAATGAAAAGCATGAAAGTGAGACGATACAAGCTTCCCCCAAATGAAGGAAGAAGGGTGTGGGAGCCGTAATCTCACTCGCTTTTTATTAATTTTACAATTTTTTGAAGACTTGTTCTTTGCCTTTTCCTGGAAGAACAGGGAAAGAAAGGGATGGAAGAAGAGGGAAAATTGTCTTTTTGTTCTTTTTGTTTGCTCTCTTGCTTGCTTTTAGCCTTTGTGCTTTTCTCGATTCCTCCTGCAAATAAGAGCTTTAAACAGTTCAAACATTATGCATTAGTTGAAACTTTAAAGACAAACTACTTACTATAAACTCGAAAAAGAGGGTAAAAACCAGCGGTGAAAAAAGAGGGAAGAGAAAGGAGAAAGGCCAAGAAAAGGGAGAGAGAAAAGGTGAAAAAGGGGGCTGTCCTAAAGGTGAAAAAGAGGGTTGTTCAAAGGCAAAAAGAGGGCTGTAAAACAGTGAAAAAGAGGGCAGCAGACAGTCAAAAGAGGGCTGTCCAAAAAGAAAAAAGATAGCGCTGCCCAAAGTGAAGAAAAAGGCCAAAAACTAGGGCAAAAAGGGGCCAAAAACTAGGGCAAAAGAGGGCTGTCCAAAGTGAGGAAAAGGGGCTGCAAACTAAAGTGAAAAGACGGCAGCGAAGAAGAAGAAGGGAAGGCAAGCCAAACAAGGAAATGGGAAGGAAGCCTAAGGGTTAAAAAAAGTAAACTAGGGCTTCCTAAGTGACCGATAACCAAAAGAACATTAACTTGTGGATGGAACCAAAGAGAGAGAGAGTTATTCCAAGCTTCCTTTTCGAAGCAAAAGATGACGAACACTGTAGGCCCTGCAATTAAAAATGTTAGATTCAAATGGTTGTTTTGAAGCATGGGATAGAAGTAGCTGAGCTCACACCCTTCTACAATCTGTGAAGCTTGAATCACATCAAAACTTAAAACAAACAGTGAGATAAAATGTATGCTAGTATGTTAGGCAAATCAAATCAAGATCAACATTTTGTATAACTTACTACTCATGTCCATCAAAATATCGATTTACTTTGCATAAATAACCAAATTGAAGCTACAAATGGCTATTCTACTGTGCCAACAATGGCCTTCTTGAGCTAGCAAAATATTAAACCACATACAAGTATTTAAATGAGATGAGTTAGAGACAATATCGCCTCAACCATGAGGAATCCAGCACAATCAAAAGCCCATAGACCTCCAAAGTCGAATATCTTTATTAACAAAGCTAAAGCAAAATGCTTGATACAATTTTCTTAGAGTAACTTTAACCCAAAAGTTCCATCCGAATAGAGCTAAAGAAGCCTCTATTTATACAATGAATGAAGAACCCAAAACCCTAAAACCAGAAAACCAAACCTAATCGAACTGGCCACCACTGAGAGACCAGACCTAAAGAAGATGAGTTGGGAGTGAGGGGAGGCCTCCACCTAAGCAAGGCACCCCCACTCCAACCCTAACCACTGTAAACAAGCCTTTATTGAGCCCACACGTGTGGCTGACGCCTTCATGATGAAGAGGGGCGTGAGCTTGGAAGGTGAAGGCGCCTCTTAGGTTTGGAGGAGCCACTACTAGGTCTGGAGGAGCCTACTGCTGTTAGATCATAATGTCATCACCAATTCTTGCCTCGATCAAATCATCAAACCAATGAGTGCTCTCCATCTCATCCAATTCGGGAGTTTAGCTGGAGATGACAAGTCCATTAACTGAATATATCTTTATTACTCACTGAATGCTGACTGAAGCTGAGTTTTGATAACTCCAATCATCATAAATGCCCATTGAGATGTCATTTAGCCTTTTATTTCGCTGAATTTGGATTAATTTGGAGAGTTTTAATTTTCTCCAAAATAATCATTTTTAATAAAAACTCCATTTTTCCCCAAAAAATGACTCTTTTGAGAAAATGTGCATTATGTGTCCGATTGATGATCTGAAAGTTGGATCTGACTGGCTGGCCGATCAAGAATGATTTTTGGCTTAAGGTTAGAGCCTTCAATCACTGAAAACGGGGTCCGGATGACTAACTTATTACAAATGGGATTTTTCCAATTAATTTATGGAAAAATTAATAAAAAAAACTTAGGGAAATAATTAAAAAATAATTTTTTAACCCGTACGGTAAAAAAAATTTCAAAAAAAATTTGATGGTCCTATTGACTTAGGACATGACCATGCTCTATTCTAATAATGCCTAGTAGGCTTATATACACTTAGTTGAGTTCTAATAACTCCCCAAGGCCTATAATTCAAAATCGGGCATTCCAGCTTTGGAGGAAGCGGGAGAAAACCTCGTCAATTATACTCAGCTATAGGCAAAGCATAATTGTCAAGGGCAAAAAACTCCCTGGAATACCTTAGTTGAAATTCTACGTCTTAGGAGACCGAACCACTCAAAATACCCTACTAGCACATTTTATTACAAACCCCGTGGGGCCATGGTCAAAATTATTCAAATGGAAAACTGGCTAGCCAATATGGGCTAGACATGAAGACGGATCAACTGATACACTGGAATCAAACATTGGACATGTTTGTCAACCAGCGGCTCCTCAGGTAACCCAACTATAGTACAAAAAATGTTGGCAACAGATCCAAAGTGGAACACATGTGACCTATGGGATAAATGTCAGATCTAGGGTTGAGGTACTAGCAACTAGTGAAGATATTCGCTGCCTTGGGAAACATGACCAATGCAGGGAGGGCAAGGACAGTGTTGGGGCTATCTAGTACCGATGGATAGACTCGATGATAGATGTGACAATATCAGAGATCCCGAGTCATTAGGGAAAAATTAGATTTGCAAGGAAAAGAGGCCAAAGTGGGGCTAGCGCTAGGGTTGGAGATCAATGCCTGTTGGACCTAGGGTAATGGAGTCAATATCTTCCCAACGTTGGACCCACTTGGGAAATGCCCTGATCTATGGATCCAGAAGGTTATTTGGCTGAAAAATTCAGTCTGCAAGGGAAACTAGTAGTAAGGTGGCTAGCACTAGGGTTTGGAGAGGCAGATCCTCAGATCTAGGACAATTCAGAGACCATCAGCTCAGTGTGAGGGGAAATGGGATGGGGACAAACCCAAGTTGGAAAAATGCCAGAAAAATCAGATCTGGGAAAAAGTCAGAAAAATGATGAGAAATGCTAAGGTCCCAGAAGACAGTTTCTCAGATCTAGGGCCACCTATCAACCTCTAGCTCAGCGTTGGAGGTGATTTGGAGTGAGGAGGACCCGATCTACAAACCCAAGTTGTTATTTTCCCAGAAAAATCAGATCTCGAAAAAAGTAAAAATTTCAGTGAGGGGCGCTAGGGTTTGAGAAGGTAGTTTCTCAGATCTAGGGCAAACCAGGCAGAATTAGCTCAGCATTAGGGGTGAATTGGTGAGAGGGAGGCCCGATCTACAAAACCCAGCAGTGGTTTGTCCAAAGATCGAGCAGTTTATTTTTTTAGTATTTTTGGTTTTTTATTATTTATGGATTTTTCAAAAAAATGAAGAAAAGCATGTGTCAATGGGTTGAGATCCGGAAGAAAAGAACTAACCTGCAGATCTTACCTGGAAATCTTTGTAGATGACTTGAAGGTGATGATCCCTGCTATCCCAATCAATTTGAGAAGACCTGTGTGATTTCTAAGCCCAACGTTTTGCTCCAAGTGACCAATGCGCCATCTCTCCTGCTAAGCAAACGTCAACCATATCAGATTTGTCGTATCACGAAAGAAAAGAAAGATCTACAGAAAAGTAACAAGATGTAATCATAGATCACAATGAAACTAATGAAAACCCCCTGATACAAGACGAAGCCAATCCAAGCGAGTTGAGGATCCCCTGCAAAAACGCCCAAGATGAAGTCGCCCTCCTATAGACAAGACAATGATCCCCAAAAAAATATAGATCTCACACAAATTTCTCGAATGCTAGGAAGCAAAAGACTTTCCAATCACCATCTAAGAACACCAGATGCAAAGGAGATCCAAAAATATCCACAAGAAAGTTTTTCTAATAATCAAATCCCAGAGCCAAAGACCCTTTACAAATGAGAAGCTCTCTCCTTTAAATAGAAATGAGAGAACCAAAATCCTAACCACTTTCAAAACGAGTGGCTAATATTAAAAGATATAAATGTTCTAATCAATCGTTGAGATGAGCTCAACATATAATGCATGGATCAATATAACCATAAAGTACCAAAGTGGACTAGATCACCCAGAAAGAGGGTACCCCACTCAACAAGAAATAAATGAAGCACATGGTGGGTCCATGGAGTGTTAACTAACTCCCTCTGGGGTGCCCCATGGCACAATAAAATAATATAATATTTTAATTTTTTGACTTTGTGCCTCCTTGAGGAAATCGTGAGCCTCCCAAAAGCTCCAGAAAATAATATAAAAATGCCTGAAAAATAGGTGTGGGCCCAATCAAGTGTTGCAACTGCTGGAGAAGGTGCGGAGGACATCACTCTCATCATCATGACTCATCCCATGTCATTTCCTTGCCTCAGTGGCCCAAATTGATTTCTTCAATAGCCATTTAATCATTTTTTAATCTACCTCGAGAAATGTGAATCTGCCAAAACAGCCTCCTAGGGTGCCTGCGTTGTCCAATTGAGCCCACCAGGCTCTCTGGGATGGAGGTACTATGGTACAATCAAGTGGCTGCACCCCCTATGCCCCATACAGCGCCCTAGGAGATCCCAATAAAACATCTCCCTGCTCAGACACGTCATCCTGTGAAGCAAAACTACATCAGAAAGGTAAAATGAGCCTGATCATCTCTGCAAGTGCCTAGAACTGAAAATAAGCTATCTCACTAGACTCAGAAAGTCCAAATACATCTAGGGTGCATACTTATACCCTTTCCAGGTCTCTGCCTGATCATCAACAATATCCAATAGACAATATAATCACCTGTAAATGACCAAATACCAATAATATAACTCAGGCTATCATCCATCTGCTGCAAGTGTTACAAGGCTAATACATGCTCTACAAATCATTTAACATTCATAACAAGTAGCAGTCACCTCACTGGCAGTACATCAAGCAAATACATATATAGGGTTTTATTTATTATTACTTAGACCAGACTTTCAGGACTATACTCACTTCATAGTTGTAGTCAATTTGCTAGTGAAGGGTGAAGGCTAAAACTGACAAGGTTAGGGAAAAGGAGGACTACCAACTTAACATCATGACACTTTGGATATGAAAAGGGAATACTCACTATAACCACATGCCAGACAAACAACAACACAAGGAATGGCAATGCCTCACAAATGGTTGAGTTGTTCAGAGAGTGCGTATTCAACTTAGGCATCACATCTACATCAAGTTTGATCCAGGTTCATTAAGACCATCAATTTTATTTCCATGGCCTTTTTGGCCTATATGACCCTTTGGGACTTCACCAGTGCTTAAAAGCACAACTAATCGCAGCTTTCATCCAGGACATATTCAAATTTATAAGGTCGGCAATATTTGGATATAACATATATTTAACCATTGCTTTTGGGACCTTTCCTTATGCCCTTCAAGGGGTATTTTAGCATTTCATTGCTCTTGCCCTTTGCTCACATATGTTAAAAAACACATTTTAGAGTTTACATTTTCCATGGGCGCATAAATATTTCCAATACAAGAAGTACATGAGCTTTCAGTTTTAGCCAACAACATCTCAAGTGACTAGGAGTTCTGCACAGTGCCAAACATAGGGACAACCGACCAGAATGATTTAGGCATACAATCCAACTCACCAAAGGCAAGTTCTATCACCAACTAAGAGCCGAGACACAATATAAACAGGGAGGTTTGTCCAACAAAGGTTCTAGAAGGGAAAGGTCCTCCATGCCACAAGTCAAGTAGTAAGTTGGGTTAAAAACAAAACTAGAAGGTAATGGATGGGTGGAGACAGTGAAAGATGAAGCCAACACTAGCAAGCCAAAGAATGGTGGGAATGACTACCTCTATTCTCCCTAGGGAAGGTAAAACCAATGAGTATAGATCAGAAACTTCCAAGTCTAAGTAGGGACATCAATACATAATACAAATACATCCAAGTCCATATATTTATGACCGCCAGATCATGACACTAAATGCTAGTATATGTCACAAAGATGAGTATAAGAGCAATGATAACCATAACACAATAAAATAAATGTCGAGTCATAACCATGCAAATAATCCATCTGAACCATCATCTGTCCAATGAAAAAACACTAGAACCAATATGGGCATCACTAACTGCTCCGTAAATGACTGAATGGCTACATCAGTCCTTGAATCTGAGTGTCATGAGACTCAGTCCTGACATGGGAGAGTATAATAGTCCACTAACAAAATAATGATTCGTCAAAACTGCTCATCTCAGCATCTCATATGTAAGAGATCTAGTTGAAAAATGTCTTGTATCTGAAAATTAGAATATGGTAGCCTAGCTACTATATATGTGATAACAGGGGGATCTATGGAGGGGATGTCCTATGCCTCATGATGATTCATAACCTAGCCCATAAACCTCCTTTTAATTGTATAATTATCCAGATGCTATGTTAATCCTTGATTTAAGAACCTAGTTTCATGAGAAGGGAATGTGAGCAGAGAACTTAACAAACCTAAGATAAAGTGCTTAGCTCCTAGTTAGAAGTAACCACCTCCTACCTTTGAGGAACCAAGAAAGGAATGGAGGAAAGACTCCTCCCTCACTCCTCATTTTCATTCATGTATTCAAGAAAAATTCGAATGGGAGAATGAGAGTGGAGAAAAAAGAGGTTTTTTTAAGGAAAGGAGAGCTTAGGAGAGGAAAAAGGCAGCCCAACTGAAAAGTCATCCTTGGAGGAATGAAAGAATGGCTCTGGAGGGGTGTTAGACACCATTAGAGGGAAATTAGACTTCCAATTCAAACCCTTGAGGATTGTTGGCTTGATAGGTTGTCCATAGGATCATAAAACTTCGTTCAAGGAGTTTCTTATTGCTGGAAAAAAATTCTGGAAGTAGGCAGTTGCTTAGGCTCATATTGGCCATACTAAAGAGCACAAAAAGAAAGGGCATGCCTAAGTGATCGAATAAAAGAGAAAAGATGGCTTCCTGTGTTGTCTGGAACAAGGTAAATTGCGCCAAGAAGTGTACTAGTTGAAAGGTGGAATAAATTCTAGTGGTGACCTCTTGGTTGATGCTGTGGAGGCATTAGTGGCTTGGAAACTTAATATTCCTTCTTTTCAATGGTGATCTCAAAGTTAGCAAAGGGGAAGCATTCTTTAGCAGAACAGCCTATGGTTGGAAGGAAATCAGTCCCCCTATAGTTAGTTGCTCTGTAACACATTTAATTTTTATTTTTTTATTAATTTCCTTGCTATAAAATTTGACATATAAACCTGTGACTTTGCCATTTTGGTTGCTGTAGTAATTTGGTGTAACTGTCATTTGTAACTACTAATGAATCATGTTTCGAATTTTGTATGCATAACTGCAGTTTTGCTAACTGTTATGGCAACATGACCTGGTTGTAATGGAAATTACTTCACAAACAGGTGGATGAGAGTTTACCTTCAACTTATATTTGAAAGAACCTTATGAATGCTCTTTGTACCTTAATCATGTATCTTGATACTTGTTGCTGCCTAATTCACACCTTCGGTCATGTGGTTGAGAGAGTTTACCTTCAACTTATATTTGAAAGAACCTTATGAATGCTCTTTGTACCTTAATCATGTATCTTGATACTTGTTGCTGCCTAATTCACCCCTTCGGTCATGTGGTTGAAATCTTCAAGCCACTGAGTGCGACCTTGGGGGAAAGTAAGAGTAAAGTGTTGTCACTTGATCTTGACTCCTCCGTCTAGGCTTTCTCCTAGCGAAGCCAAGGGGGGTGGTCCCTATGAAAATAATCTAGGGTTGTTAATCTATGAAAGGAAAACAACTATTCTAGGAGTTAAGATGAAATGAATTAAAATATTACCCACCAATCACTGCAAATAAATTACTTTAACAACTTAGAAAATATACAAACCATTCAAGACACTTGAAAAATTGATTTATACATAAAAATAAAGTAGACCGGTGCCAATGAAAAGAGTGCTTGTGTATAAGGGTTGCTAATGTGGTCTCAGTGAAGTATTACAGTTGTCTCAGTTCGTAAATTTTAAGAGTATTTAATGAGTAGATTAGGGAGTGGGTTAATTGTTGATCAATTTTATTAGTTGTCGTAATGATCTGGATTATTAAGGGGAGAGGGAATTCCAGATATACCCAAAAGGTACGAGGAATATTTCTGGAATTGCTTAGAAGAGATTCTCACAATGAAATGTGGGCTAGATGGAGTCGTGGGCTTGTGTTCAACACTACACCAACAAGGATGTAGCCTAACAGGGCCCCACAGTCACTTTCTAGTTGTTCTCACTTCATTTGAAGACTTTTCTCACGACTAAACAAAATCGAAAAAGCGTTGGATTTTCGCTTGGGAGTTAATTGTAGGATGAGACTAATTACTAGTCACTCTAATCTCTTTCTAATTGTCCCACCGTTCCAGCCAAAGGCTTGCAGTGTTCACAAGAGCATACGGGGATTAAAGCCTTGTTAATTTTAAGAATTTTATATCAAACGTGTGTTGTTTAGAAATCTCAATACCAATACTCTCGTTTCCAAGAACGGTCGAATTTGTTAATTTTAAAAGGAAGCATAAATAAAATAAAAATTTAACTACAGAACAAATAAATAAATAAAAACTACTCTACAGAGATCAAACCACGAAAAAGGCAACGACACAGCATCCCCCCTGGGGGATGGGGTATGGGCGCTTGGCTTCCCACTCTCTTCTTTTGTTACAATAATTATTACAATAAAATAATATTTATGCTCTTTTGTAGAATAGGAAGCACAAGTTTACAAAATTTAAGGATTTAAAGTTGCACAAAGAAGAGGCAGAGTGAAGGGTGGCTCCCAGATGGTTTAAATCTTTAAAATTTCGCCAGAGTGCCTCTCTACATGTTCATCAATTGCTGCAAAACAGCCAACAAATGTAGCACTAAGATGCTAAAAAAAATTACTAGCTTTAAGTACCGAAAGATATACTTTTACGAATTTGAAAGCTAGATGCAAAAGATAGATTTATAATGAAATATTTGAGCTCTAAGTACTTAGATCTTATCTTTAATTCTTATACTAGAAAAGTAAATTTTAAATCTGACTTTTAACTTGGAAATACTTTGCAACTAGTATAAGAAACCTAACCAAGAATGTGGTGTAATGAAAGAGAAAAGGTAGAAAGAAAGCTCATATCGCATAAACTTAGGCAATGGATTCCTCTAGTGAAGAACAAAGGGATTGAGATCTTCTTCAAAGAAACATAAAAGTGTGATGGAATCAAACAAGAACCAACACTCCTTTACACAAGATATCCCTGCACAACTTGAACAATAACTAGTGTTCCACCAAGTTTCTGGGACGGGGGGGCGTGGGAGCGGGGAAACGCACATTGGGGACGTGTAGAGACACCCCAAAATTTTGGGGTATTTTGGGGGACGGGGGGGGCGCGGGGAGGCGCCAGGGTCCCTAACATAGGGGGGTCGGTCTCTAAAATTATAAAAAAGAAAAAAAAATTAATAAAAATATGAACCCCAACATATTAACATATCAATTCCTCATCCCATCACCATTTGCATACTAGCATGCTTATGTTCTCGAAGATTTCAGTGTAATTTAATGTAATCGTTATAGCCAAGCATATCATATCGATGTTTGTTTCTTTTTATTTGTTTCTATTTGGTTTTAAAATGACCATTTAGTGTAAAAGCCTAAAATTTAAGATGAACCATTTCTTTTTTAAGTAAAAAAATTTAAAAAATCGAGGGCGATGGGGGCCTGTCGGAGCCCCCCAGTCCGGGAAACTCCAAGACCCACGTTTCCCCAAGTTTCGCAGAAAGGGGGGCGCTGGGAAACGTTTCCCTTGGAGCCCCCCAGCCCCCGGGGCGTGGGAAGCGTAGGGGGCGAGCCCCCGGGGCGTGGGAAGCATAGGGGGCGAGCCCCCGACCCTGGGAGGCGCGTCCCCATGGAACACTGACAATAACTACACCAAAGTGTTATATCCGGTAGTACCTATGCAAGAGATTAGAAAAGCATGCATACAAACAAGTAAAGCATACACCTTCGAGGTCTCTTCACATAAATAACTAAGAGAAACAAACAAGAAACAATTATTTATTCTCTCCTACCGATTATCATTAATCCTTCCAAAGCTAGTTATAACATCAAATAATATAGCAACAAGCTGATACAGTTTTACCTCATAAAGTACAACGATCACCACACACCGATGCACTACACAAGTATGCCTCCAAAGCCTCTTTATTTCATTCAATACTTCAACAATAGATATAAAAAATACAGGAGCAGAGGTTCTACACTTTTGTGTAAATGAAGTGAACTTTCTCTCTTATATAGAAAAACCAAGCATGAGGGGGGGGGCGCACTTGCTAAAGGAAGGCGCCTAGCTTGGTTTGGAAAGAGTTGGGATAAAGCTTTACAAAGGTAACAACAAGTGACTAAAAAACACCACATTCCCAAAACTCAAAACTCTTGCTAAAGAAGAAATCTTTCTTGGAAGATGCGCCCCCTCATGGAGGAATACGCCCCCCTCATGAGAAAATTTCCATTGCTTCGATTTGATTGGAAATAGCATGATTTGACCTTCCAAAATCCTTAGGATACTTACCGCTTTACTTTGCCAACTCACGGAACTCCTTTTCGGCAAGATTCTTTTACTTTATGAGTTGTCGAATTTTTCACTTTATCCAAATTTTTGGTCTTTTTTGGGTTTTTCGAGTAATATTATTTTTGGCGATAAATAAATACTCCAAAACATAGGAAAGTGGGTCTACGGGTAAAGTGGGTGCTCTGAGTGTGAAAACGAGCACCCCCATAGCAAAATTGGACTCTAGACCACATTTTTTTACATTTTCAATTTTTCTAATTAAACTATTAAAAAATAGTCTAATTTTATGGGAATTGTTTTTTCAAAACTTAAAAAAAATCCTAGGGGGGCCTAGCACATGTCCATGTGACTCAAAACTAATGTCTAGCATGTTCATATGCATTGACACATGAACTTTAATAACCTCCTAAGGCCTAACCATCAAGACAACCATTCCAACTTTAGAGGAGCAGGTGAAAAACTCGAAAATTATAAGTTGTTTGTTCAACAACATATAATTGACAAGGAAAAAAGACCTTGGAATACCCGGATTGATGTTTAAGTCCTAGGAGACCAAATCCCCTTTACAAAAAATCCATGCTAGTACATTTTACAAATTCCCCGCAGAGCATGAATATGTGGTAAAAATAAAAATAAAAAGGGGCCTAGGAAGGCCTGAATGGACTTCTGAACTCGGAATTTGAACAAGTAATTGTTCATCTTTGGCGACTTACTTGTAAGTCCAACTTAGTGCAACCTAGTTGGTAACAATACTAAACTTGGATGTATTATGTTTTGGATAAGGATTATTAACCTCATGTGCAATCAATTTGGGGGATCTGTGTATTACATGTAGAGTACTCTGGTTGTAGCTTATAGGAGGAATCCTATTTCACCTATAATATACCAGAAAGCTTGCATTTATTGTATTTACCTGTGTATAGTCCATCGAGTCAAATCCATACAGGTTTGGGATCGTAATCATACCCAGCTTGAGACTGAAAAACCGAAAACAAAGGCCTTTGAAACAAAGTAGGATTCACCATTGTTTAGGGTGCAATTATGAGTTGTATTTCGATGCCTGGACTTTGTAATCCATGTAAACAAGATTCATAATTAATTTGGCTTCACTTTTGATAATCGAAAACCATCAGCATACTTCACTATTCCTTTGGTGAAATCTAGGCAAAGTGTTTGTAAGTGTATTTTTGTCTCAACTATGGTGTCTTACTGATACTCGATACTATAATCATCGTGTATGCAATGTATGTAATGACTGAACTTTTCATTGCATTGACAAACAATAGTGGCAAACAGTCTATTTACATCTAGGAGGATTGTACAAGATAAGCATTGCAGGTTTTCTAAGTATTGAGGTTTTGACTCAGCTAGTCAACTTTGTTAGAATGACTAGAAACTATATGGATCAAGACATACTTGTTTAGTTGAGAACATAAGGACAACAGTCACCTAGGGTTTGCAATTCTCAGATATTTTGGTTTCTTCTTCAGATGACAATGAGGATTAAAATCCACCTCTGCCTGCACACCTTCCTCCAATTGGGTCCACTGAATATTAACTTGCACTAGCACGACAACTTCCAAGATGGGTTCGTAACTTCGTACAACACGAGAAGCGGGTGGTTATCTTGTTGATGGGTCCTATAAATCAACATCATACAACTTCATAGCTCTTGCAAGCCTCCTCTCTTTTGGCTCAAGTTTCAAAGACTTGCAATCTAGAAACATTTATAGAATCTTCTAGCAATCCAAAGTGAATGAATGAAGAATATCATTCCCTATTGGAGGACAATGGTTGGGATCTTGTACCTCTTTCAAAAGGAAGAAACTTCTCACATGTAAATATTTGTATAGAACTAAGTATGCATCGAATAGAAATGCTGGAAGACATAAGGCTCAATTAGTTATACCAAAGGATTTTCTCAAGTTGAAGGTACTGACTATAATGAAACCTCTGCCTACATAGCCAAAATTAATTCCATTTTCCTTGTTCTAGCCCTTGCCACTTCATATAAATGGAAGGCCCATCAAATGGATGTCAAACTTGCCTTCTTGCATGGGGATTTGAAAGAAGAAATTTACATGGAACAACCTCCTGGCTAAGTTTAGAATGACTCCATCCTTGTTTGTGTTAGGAGGCAAAGTCAATATCTAGATATTTGGCATTTTCTGGCTAAAAGTTTAGAATGAATCCTGGCAAAGTCAATATCTAGATATTTGGCATTTTCCTGTATAGTGGTACATGACTATTCACTCATGTGATTTGTATGCACCAGGTCGCGAGGGGGTCACAGGGAGGACCACCAAGCCCCCCTATCCAAGTTTGTGGGGTCAAAGCTCTCGAGGAGAAATTTTTTAAATCCTTCTTGTGTATTTCAGTTCCTTCTAGAACCCTCATATGTATTGTATAAAAGGGAAGTGACACCTAGCATTGTATCACAAGAGAAGAAAGCATTGTAAGTTTTTCTGCTGAGTAATAATAAAAGATCAAAGTTGCCACTACCCTACCGTTTTACCTATGCATAGCATGGTTTCCACATGAATCGTGTGTTCTACTCTTATTGTTGTTTGATTATGTTTTTTATATTTTTCTAACAGTTTGCCACCTTTAGAAATCTCTATATGGCCTTAAGCAAGCTCCATGTGGTTCGAATGCTAAAATGGATAGCTTTCTTCTTGACACTAGTTTTCTTAGATGCCATTCTGACCCAAATGTCTATTACACCTTAGAGAATCTACAGCGTTTCCTCCAAAACCCCCAGGGGAAGGGATTAAATTTTTTTGATATAAAAGCCAAGTTGAAGCATAGAGTGATGGTTTGGGGCTAAATATCCCTAATCATGTCATGGATGGTCCGCTTGATTTTCGCCTCTAAGAGGTGCTTTCCTTGTAGGGGTTGGTGCCCTTGGGGGGTTAATCACTTGAACACATGACCACGCTCATTTATTTTCCATGTAATAGGTGATAGCATTTGTTTAGCACACCTTATTTGCTCACTTGGACCTATCTTACCCCTCCCCTGGGCTATGTACCCACAATTTGTACTTCCTTATTGAAGAAGCCTACAAGGATAATGAAGGAGAATGTTGAGGGCACACATTTGATGGGGTTAGTTGGGGCATGATGTCCTCCTTTTGGAACACCTAGCACTTGGTGTAGCCTAATTGCACTTTATTTACTACTTTTATGTCTTTTAAAGTGGTTGAGCCCCCAAAGTTGTGGGTGAGCAAGCCCAAAGTTATATTTTTTACATTATATTGTAGGCTAATAACTTAAAATTAGGTGAGGGTTGTCTTATATAAATAGAGCCTCCCTCTCATTGTAAAAACACAACAAGATATGGGTTCATTGTGAGATCTTTTCTATTTATCTTGGTTTATTGGAGCTCTTGATGCTATGCACACCACTCTTTGGATGGTCTTTCTTTCTTTAAGGTTGATGTGATGAAGTTCTAGGGTTTCTTTTATACATGCTATGGTTGATGCTAAGAATAGTTGCGATAACTCGTGCTCAAGGGTGACCTAATCTACATCTCCTTGCTCATTCCTTGGTTAATGTTGGTAAGTTTATCTCCTAGCCCTAGTTTAACGTCATTCTTGAAGTGCTTTGTGCTAAGTTAGGGTTTCTTGCTAGCATTTTGTCAACTTTGTATGAGGAGACCCTCCTATCAAAGGAGCTCTCCATTGTTAATTAAGGCTTGGGCTTCATCGCTTGCCCTAATTAGGTTCATCTACCTAACCCTCGTGATTGCTAGTTGATGCCAAAATTACAAGCATCGAAAGCCATTCTAAGAGAGGGACGTTGGTGTCGATCTCTCAATGCCCTAGGGATTGAGAGAAGAATCATATGCCCTATCCTTTCTACAAAACTATCTCTTTTACCAATTTGCTTGTCTTTTATTCTACATGCATTTCTATATTGAAAAAACACTAAAAATATACTTGTTGGAAAAACCCTAAAAATCTAAATAATTCATAAAACCAAAAATATTTGCAATTTGATCATTTTCGTCCACCCATCAAATTGCCTCTAGTGGATTTATCCACAAATCTCTGAGAGTGTCCCACCATTTTGACCTACTGGATTGGGAAACATGAAATTGCCTAAATTAGGGTTTTTGCAGGATTTTTGCAATTTTAGTTGGATCCTCGAGTGCGCCCTAGGCCACTTGATCTTCTCCCCTTCAGAGCATACTTTTTTGAGGCCATGCCTTGGGAAGTGTCAAACCCTACCTTGGGAATTGTGAAGTGCATTGAAAGTTGTGATATTGATTGATGTTGACTAGTAGATTGAATTAACTCATTTACATGTTTTATGTGTCTTTATTATTCATTGTTGACTCCATGGCACTGATCATAGCTATAAGGCTAGTAGGAGGCTATTTGCAGGTTATTGGTGATTGCAAGTACTCATTCCTTCATTAGGTACTCTTCCTTGGGTTTAAGAATAACTCGAAGAAGTTGTGGAGGTAGACTGAGGTGACATTGGGTATTACTTCTTCTTACATGCTTACCATCCCTAACACAAGACCATACATAGTTTTCTTATAAAGGACTACTAGTTCGAACAGTAAGAATGTTTATACTAGTGAAACAAGAATCAAGGGCAAGTCGTGATTAATTGCGAGTCCTGATTGGGTCTTTCCCCAAACGATCTGAGTCGGATCGTTTCCACTTTGTCACAATTATTTCCACTCCAATCCGACTTGATTCGCATCCTCTGCAAACGCGCGATTAATCCCGTTTTTTTTAACTAGCGATAGCGTGAAAAGGTAAAATTTGTCCTTTATTAGCAGCTAGTTTTCGCGGGTATACTCCCTTACAAGAAACATAAAGCATTTCGTTGTCGTTTCTCTATTGTTCTGGCACACGGAAGCTTCGGTTCGAGATGTGTTGCGGGGGCAATAGGAAATTCTAGTGCGGTGGCTCGGGTTCCATACTTCCAGTTCAACGCCATTTCCCTCGTGGGTTCCAGTTCCACGCATCCAGTTCTGTTTTTTGCAAGTAATTTTGGAAGTTTTATCTTCGATATTCTTACATTCTTTTATCAGTATGCTTGTTTGATTTGTGCAAAATCTCATTCCAATTCCTGTTTTTGATTGCATATGTGATTGATTGTGTATTGTTGCCACTGAATATGGACAAGCATCAAGTTGCTTTCCCCTCACTTCACTTAAACAAAACACAGAGACAAAAAGAGGATGATATTGCCATTTTTGTTACTAATTTTGAATTTGTTTGTGATATTGGTAGCTCAACACTTTCTTTTTCCTTCTATTTGAATAACCGAATCGGCAAAACAAAAATAATTTGTCTCCAAGTACATTGTTCGTGGTTGGAATATCACTAGAACTGCCTAGGAAGTTTGGTTTAAATTTTTAAATACATATAACTTTAAATTATACAATGCAATCCCTACAAAACCTCACTGTGTAATAATTAATAAATTACTAATTTTGTCCATTATTGACTGTGTAATAATTAATAAATTACTAATATTGTCCATTATTGTGTGCAAAGCTACAAGTTTCCTGCTCTAAATCCTGTAGTGTTTGTTGTTGTTTTTGTTGCAAAGATTTGAACTTTGGGCCTTTGGTAGCCTGTTACAGAAATATACAGCATCCAGCCACACAGTTACCTTTAACAACAGCCAAACATTAGTTGTGAAAATGCCCAGAAAGGACTTTGCTTGGGCTTACTGTGACAAAATTCCGAGAAAAACCAAGCTCCTATGTAAATCTTGCAGAAAGAATGTAGTGGGGGCATTTATAGATTCAAGTTCCACCTTGCTCAAATGCCAGGCCATGACATTGGTATTTGCAAAAAAGTTGAGCAAGATGTCAAACACTAGGAATCCTTGGCCATTGATACATTCAATGAGTTGAAGGCCAAGAAAGCAAGGATAACTGCAGAACAAGCAAGTATTGATGTTGGTATGTTTTCTCCCAATAAACCCTGTCACCTCCCTCCATTGAATCCTCAATGTCGGGCCCAAGTTTTACAAACATGCCTCAAAGTCGAGACCAAATGCCACCTCCTTCCATTCCTACAAATTTGAGCATGGGGGCTGGCAACATACACGCTTTTTTTCCTGCCTGCACAAAACCTGGTTCCCAACCTAGCTTGGAAGCCATTGGTTGGAAAAAGAATGTCCATAGTCAGGTAAGGAAGGCCATTTCTAACTTTTGGTACTATTATGACATCCCTTTTCACTGTGCCAGAATCCCTTACTAGCAAGCTATGGTTGATGCAATTGCTATTGCAGGTCCGGGGTTCAAAGCCCCTACATCTGAGAGCCTTAGGAAAAATTTGCTATTAGAGAGGGTTGAAGATGTTATGCTCATACTTGCCGAGTTTTGGTCATCATGGGAAAAAACAGGGTGCACCATAATGAGTGATGGATGGACAAATTAGAGGAAGAGAACTTTAATAAATTTCCTTGTATCTTGTCCAACAGGCACAATGTTTCTCAAATCGGTGGATGCCTCGGACAAGGCTAATATTACTCAGCTTATTTGTGAAATGATGGAGAAAGTTGTTCAGGAAGTGGGAGAAGAAAATGTTCTACAAATTGTCGCCGACAATGCAACTAATTATATCGTTGCTAGTAGACTTTTTGAGTTTAGGCAACCCACCATTTTCTGGACCTCTTGTGCAACCCATAGCATAGATTCAATGCTTGAGGACATTGGAAAACTTGCTTGGATACATGAGGTTGTGGATAAGACAAAATCCATAACCAAATACATCTACAATCACACTAATGTCCCCCACACCATGAGAATATACACTGAAGGTAAAGAACTTGTTCAACTTGTAGTGACAAGATTTGCAACAAATTTCATCTCTTTGCAATGTATGGTTCAACAAAAGATAAATTTAAAGAGGATGTTTTTGGGACCCGAGTGGATGGCTTCTAAACATAAAAAGACCCTTGAAGGCATTGAAATTGTTGCCCTTGGGTTTAATGACGATTTCGGGAAAGATGTCGAAGAGATTATTGTTGTGACAAAGTCACTTGTTAGAGTTCTCACCTACTTCAAGTCTTTAACTTTTTAATTTTTTAGATTTCATTGAATTTAAAAGTTTGATCTTTCAGGATGGTTGATGGTGACAAACCCACTATGGGTTACATTTATGAGGCGATGAATCTCGACAAGGAAGCCATCAAAAGAAGATATGGGGATGAGGAGGCCAAGTATATGCCTCTTTGGGACATTATTGATGTATGTTGGGATAGGAAATTCCATTCCCCCTTACATGTTGTTGGGTACTTCTTAAATCCACAATATTTTTATGACAAGGCCAGATAATAGATTTAATATGGATGGGGAGGTTGGCAGAAGACTCGTGACGTGCCTTAAAAGGTGCTTCCCTGATCAAGAGGTCCAAATTCGTGTTATTGCTCAGCTACAGGATTATAGGACACCATGAAAATCATTTGCCTCTACCAGTGCTATACGGGAAAGGACTAAGATGTTGCCAAGTACCCTTGAAGGATTCATCAATTTATTAAATTTCTTTATTTTGTTTGTTTAATGAACTTAGTATTGACTTTTTATCGTCTTCAATATGGACTCACAAACCCTTGCGACTTACTAGGTCTTTCGTGGCAAAACTTTGGTAGTGATACCCCAGATCTAAAGAGGTTCGCCATTCAAATCTTGAACCAGACTTGTAGTGCTTCAGGTTGCGAGCGCAATTGGAGCATGCTTGAGAAAGTACATTCCAAGAAGCGCAACCGATTGACACAAAAGCGTTTAAATGACCTTGTATTTGTCCATTACAATCTTCATCTTCGCAACAAGCAAATACAAGGTGAGGGTCAAACTCAAGAGTCCATACATTGGTGATTGATCCATGAGGAACACAAGGCTTGGCTTAGTTTCTCTAAGGCTTATGCATTTGAATTTGAAGATTTGATTTACACTTTAAAGATTAAAAGTTAAAAACTTTAAACTTTAAATTTTAATTCGCATTTCCATGTTCCATGATGATGACAAGTTTGGATCATTCACCAATCGACCTGGAAGACCAAGAGCAAGATCTGCAAACTACACTTGTAGCAGAATGGATCCAATCGGTTCAGGGTCCTCTTTTTAGCATTGATGACTTAGACAACCTTGAGAGTCAAGTAACCCAAGATATGGGGCTCGTTACTTCTTAGTATTTTTACAGTTTTACTGATTATTATGCAGTATTTTGCCAACTTTTAGAAGCAGATGCTTATGCTTCTAGTTCACTACGGTCGGGACTCAATAGAGTCAATACATTGGATCATGTTTGGAGCTTGGACTCATATCATATATGAGATACTGTTAATCATTCATGACATTTTGGACATCTATTTAGTATTTACTATTGATATTATCGTTATGCATTGTTTGGACATGGCATTATTGAATATCAATGAAAAATGTTATTTTTAATTCAAAATATGTGTATATCTTTATTTTTTGTATTCACCAAATTTTTCCCGATTTTTTCCCGATCTGATTAAAACTCTTCGCTCTTTTGCCTTGTCGATTTGTTGTTGATTCTGAGTCTGGTAACACTAATCTATAGCAAGAAAGTAGGTAACCATCTCATAATATTTGTTTGTGATGTTGATGACCTTTACTCATTGGTAGTGACCCCAAACTTTTAACCCATGTGAAATCCAACCTTAAGAAAAAATTTGAAATAATAGAATTAGGAAATTTGCTTTATTTTCTTGGCCTCCAAGCTTTGCAAACCAAGGAAGGAATTACCCTTTCCAATTCTAAGTATGCATACAACCTTCTTCATCACTTTCACATGGAAGATTGTAACCATCTCCCTTTTAGACTAGAGTCAAACTTGTTGCCAACCGTACTACACCCAAAGTAGATGCCACTTTGTATCGTTAATTAGTTGGTAGGCTTTTGTATTTGATCATAGTCATCCTAATATTTCCTTTGTTGTTGGTATTGTTTCCCAGTACATGCAAACACCCCATGAGAGATATTGGAAAGCAACAAAAAGGATACTTCGATATATCTAGGGTATAGTTCAATTTGGGATACATTACAGCTTGGGAGGGACTTTCTTGTTAGTTGGTTTCATTGATTCCAATTGGGTCGGTGATCCTAATGATAGAAAGTATACTACAAGTTATGTTTACAGTCTTTGTTTTGGAGTCCGGACCTGTAACTTGGGCTTGTAAGAAGCAACAAGCCCTTCCTCTTTTTTCAACAAAAACTGAGTATTCCCCAACATATAATGCACGTGAAGAAGTCTTGTGGCTTCAACAAATCCTTTTAGAGTTTGGATTCTAGCAGTAGTATCCAACCACAGTCCAATGTAACAAGCAAAGTACGATCAAGCTCGCCAAAGATTCAATTCAACATCAATGCAGTAAACACATTGAGCTACACGGGCACTTCATCATAAAGCTTATTTTGGATAGAAAGATTATTCAGAATTGCTTTCCCAAAGGACTCTTTGGCCCTACATAAAATCAGAATGAAAACATTTTCACAAAGTATCTTACAAAGGCAAGGTTTCCAAACTTCAATCTATGTTAGGAGTTCAAGAAGTTGTCATTAAGGGGGGATAGGCTCTAATGCGTCCTTCCTTATCCTATCGTATCACCTTTGTAAATCCTTCAATCCTATTCCAAGTTGTTCTTAAGATATTTAGACACTTAGGAGTTAGTTAAGATCAACTTGGTTTAATGTGTCTTTAGGTAAAGTGTGTTTCTTTAGTATGCATTTGTAGTTATCTAATCTGACAATCATGAATATGTTCTAGACAAAGTGATCCAACGATTCATCTTCTCCTCGATACCGGTTATAATGAACTATGGCTTAACACACAATTGGTTAATGATCTCTATTTGAAGAGCATGGAGGACTATTTGTGATGATCAATTTGTGAGAGATTCTTATGTAAACTATTTTTCTTTTGGATTAATATATTTCCTCTATTGGCCGTGTTGGCTTGGTTGTGAATAGTTTCCCTCTTTGAGGGTTTTAACCACGTAATACACTGATGCATTGATATTTGCTTTGTTTGTGTGAGTGGTTGCCTTAAGGTGTTCAACCTGTGTGGATATACCCTATTTATCAAACATCTATAAATAAGAACTTAAGAAACAGTTTAATTGCCACATAAATCTAGCCATTTCTTGATTTGTGTTCCCTTATCAATCCATGAGTGAAGCCTACTAGCATCGATCCTTGACTATTTTTGCCTTTTTCTACCAAGTCGAAGATTATTTTGAAGCAACCTTGTTGGGGAGGGTGCCATTCAGATTGAGAACTTCACTAGCTCCCCATGGCATGTCCTTTATCAAAATAAAGTTACTTAAAATATTGACCCCAACCACCATCCAAAACTATGTGGCCTCTAAGCATAAGTCCAAAAGCTAAGAATTTGCCATTGTACCCATAAAGTCCTGAGATATAGCTAGGGGGAAATATCAAATGACTTTTAGATATAGCACAGAGAACTTTTTGGATAATAGAGGGGAAATCCAAAAAGATGGCATAGGGACAACATCAATAAAAATTTAAGAAAAATATAGAAAAAAATGAAGAATTAAAGATGTAAAGGCTTAAAACAATGAAAGGTGTTAAGTAGACAGTAATAAGCAATGTCATTAGCAAATAATTACATAAACATCATAATAGAAGAGTTGTTGATTTTCTTGTTGATGGTAAAAATGTAATACATTAATGACCAATTCTAACTTCATAAAATATGAAAGCACAACTGTTATTCCAGATATGCATATTTGGAATAGCCAAGGGCAGTTAAAAAGAAAGGGAAAAAACTACATTTATTGAAACTTAAGTTAGCTCATGTATCAGGTTTAGGTTAGTGGCTTATTTGTTTTAAACTCTATAACAGGACATGCCCCCCAACCCCTCGTTGTATGTATCCCACGTGTCATAGATGGATTCGTAAGAATACGTGTCTGACATGTGTTTGGCATGTGTCTATGGCAGGGCACGTGTCGGACACGTGCCCTAACACGTGTGACACAAAAAAGAACTCTTTATGAGGATATTCAGGACAGATCATCCCTTGATGAGGTGGAGGGATTCATACAGTTTTCCATTGGCACTAGGAGATTTGGAGGCTATGATGTGCTCAGAGACAGGGGGGTTAACAAGCCCTATGCTTAGTGGGAAACTCATGGGGCAGCATGCCCTATTCTACAGGATTTAGCCATGAGAATACTCCCTTAGGTTACTTCATCCTGTTGTTGTGAGAGGAATTGGAGCACAAATGGGAATTTGTACAGTGTGAAAAAGAGAAGGCTTGAGCAGTCCAAGGCAGAGACAATGGTATATGTGCACTCCAACCTCCCTCTTATTTACAGGTGTCAGGGAAAGGAAAGAGTGGTTGAAAAGATGTGGGATGTGTTTCCTAATGATATGGCTTTTGACAACAGTGTTGAGTTGGCATTAGCCAACTTGGATCACAATGAACTGGTGCTGGAGTCAATCACTTTTAATGATGATGATCCTCTTGAGGGGTCATCCTCCTCACCAAAGAATGAATATCTCAAATTAGATACAATAGTTGAGGATGAGGAAGAGGATGGAGGAGATAGCAGTGGCAGTGATTATGATTTTGATGATGCTAACATGGAGGAGAACTACTGAGTCTTGACAATGACGACTTTTAGCTATGACATTCTTCCATGATCCATCTATGGTTCTAATATCTATATTCTACCTTGTTTAATATTTGTCATTGGCATTCCCACCTATAGTATCTTACTATCAGTGACTCAATATCTTGATCTATGTAATATAGACTACAGTTTGATTTTGATTGCATATGATGACTTAATGATAAAACTGTAGCTTATGGTTCAAATTCCAAGTTTTAAGATTTTATTTTACGATGTGTTTTGAATAATCTTATTTGTGTTTGATCATCATTCATGTTACAAAATTACATGTGGT
>LPNX010757483.1:209113-255616 GCA_001517045.1 Pseudotsuga menziesii | reverse complement strand
GGGGTATTTTGAGGTATATCATGGTTTTCCTTGGAGTGTCCTCCTCCTTGGAAAATATATTAAGGCATGCATGCTTTATACTATTATTTTATGGCTTGAAAGGGTGGNTTCTAAATGTTCTAAAAAAAATGGATCTCTCTCTCTCTCTCTCTCTCTCTCTCTCTCTGTGTATATATATATATATATATATATATATATATATATAGTTGTGTCCCTCCTGTCTTGTTTCTGGGGTTGCCGTCTCCTGTATCGGATACTCATATTTTCGTGTCCTCCTTGTCCCGTGTCAGATACTTGTATTTCTTTGACTTGTTCCCTCAAGTCAGGTGACATAGGTTTTAAAGGATAATCACTAGTTTTGTGCAAGGGATATCCATTAGTCCCTTGATTGTTTGGAGAGGAAACCATAAGACAATTGAAAAACGTTGAGAATGTTCTTCGACTGTCCCTTGGACAAGTGGAAACATACCCTGTTTTGAAAGGATGCCCCACAAAAAAAGGTTGTTCTTCCCATCCCCCTTCCCCTCAATAAAAGGAAACACAGGGAACACCAACTCCTAGGAGTGCCCTCAGATCCCCATGCTACATAGATTGCAACAACATTGGACTCATAAATTCCTAGAAGGGATACCAGTGGATGCTAAAGAAACACTTTGGCAGGTGATTCAATGAACAAAGTTCAAATGGCTTAAATAACTGCAAGGAACTTCAACTTCAGCTTCATATTTTCACACATATGTAACTAAGAGCTCACCAAAAATAATTCAAAGAACTTTTCAACAGTTCTTGATTTAGACATTCAAAGAATAAATATATATTAAATATAGAAGTAAACTTTTATGCTTTGAGATATTGAGAAATCTAAATATGCATTAAAACTCTAAAATTACCTTAAATTTGCTTTTTTTTTTTAACTATATTGGCAATTATTGCATTCCAGAGTCTGCACTATCAATGAAATAGAAATAGGGAGGACAAGACATATATGAATGTATCAATTGGTCAATATTTCATAGATCCCCAAGTACTCTTGCAATAGGATAAGGAAACTACCAATAAATACAGATGGAAAAAATTAAATAAACCCATTTATAATCTAACCTTTGCCCAATAGCGATCATACCAATGCTTGCTTACATCTGCCTGCATTAAAAAAGAGAAAAAAATTCTCATTGTCATGTTGATAGGTCTAGTAAGCTTCTAGCTACATTGTTATATTCAAACATTAATGCAATCAACTAAAAATATCAAGAAAAATAGATTGCAGAAACCAACTATCAAAGAAATTGGCATCCCCACAATGTAACTTCAAACACATCCTAACATACATATAGGTCTCTTTATCTCTTTATTTATCATGCATGCGTCTTGTGTAGCTGCCTTGTGATCAAATTTAGAAGTTATAACTAACTGAAAGATTCTTTACATTCTTCATATTTGGTAATTGACATATCTTACATTAAGAAAAAATGATCTGATTCGGTACCCTGCTTTACAAGTGGAAAAGATCAATTGCAATTATCTCAATAAAACATAAATAGAAAATTATAAAGTCAAGGCATTGAGATTAGAAAGGATTTCTCCAATCTCAGAACTGCACTTGAATGATATATGTACGTTAGCAGAAAAATCAAGTATCTAAAAATGCAGAAAAATGTTTTACTTGATAGCTTTTAGAGACTTTGGGATCCATCTATCTATCTAAAATTCCCAAGAGGGTACATGAAAATCAGCATAAGATTCTGTGTATTGCTGCAACTTCTGAAGTGAATGCTTCATAAAATGGCAAAAGCAGACCACACGGTGACATCCACTGCCAATGAGGGAATAAGGATACATGGACCTAGATAAATGTTTTAATAAGATATCCAGCTTACAGAGAAATGTCAGTATAACTGTCTATATATATATATATATATATATATATATGCATTATATCCATTATTAAAAACAGAAAATAATGACAAATACTGCCCAGGTGAATCAAAGATAAACACAGCATTCAAAGGACACAAAATGCATTTTACTCCTCAGAAGCAAAGATAACTAAATGCCCAGGAGGAAAATATCTTGGAATGATACCAAAGAAAATTCTAGTTTGGAAAGTTGATACAAGTTATAATTCTGTGGGTATTCTTTCATGTAGAATATCTAGATCACACAATGATCTGGACTATTGCAATCACGGAAAGTTTTGTTTCAACCTGAGAAAAATGGAAATCAATCATTTTTTTCTCAATACAAGATGACTTAGCAAAGGGATCTTATATGTACTTACTACTATGTAGATCATACCTTGTAACTCTAGGCTACTATCACATTTATCATCTTCAATAAGAGGATGTCAACAACACGTGTGTTGTGTTTTAATAAAGTTAACTAAAATGGAAGAAACAAACATCCTAGATTCTCAATGCCAAAAGATGGGACAAAGATACAAGTTTACCTTTCCAACAAAAATGAATGGCAGCAAGAAAGAGGGAAGCACTGAAACTAATCCTAAAAGCAAATATTCCAACTCTGTGAATTTCTGTCAAAAAAACAAATAGACCATCAGTATGACTGAAATTCCTTGAACAAACACATTGATTTTCAAAAATAATATTAGTTAGTAATATGCCATAAATGAAGATATAATAAAATATAGTACTTCATCGTGAAAAGGCTAAAATTAGCCCAGTGGGTTAGCTCAAGTGGTTGAGTGCTGTGAATTGCTAGCAGAAGGTCACAGAGTCAAATCCCCGGGATGATTGCCTCTGTGAATATTGTGGGCCTCACTCAATGTCCCCACCAGGTTAGGTTGCCAAAATTGCAACCGAGCGTCAAGTACCTAGAGGGTTTCCCATAATGTGTATTCCATTGGAAAAAAATTTAAAATAATGAAACAGCTAAAATTAATCTATCCAAGTGCTTAACAAAACCACACATCCAAAACTTCAGCCAGACAAAAATCCAAAAATATTATACATTATTTGCATGAGATCTGATCATTTCCCATTATAACCAATTTAGAAAATGGAAATACAACTAGCTAATGTTCAACATAAAATATTCGAGGATTGAATTTCAAAAAATTTAACCTGTAGTTTTTGCATCCTAATGTACATTATGAAGTCTTCAATAGTCTTCACAAGTCATAAAATTTAGAATAGCATAGAGAGAACATAAAAGCAAAAGTAGAGATACATAAGCAACTCTTTCCACATGCAACATATAGATGCATTCGCATATAGAAATAAAAATTATGTTTGCCCTCGTTTTCGTAATCAAATATGTATGGAGGATCTTGTACTGTGATTCAGCAAGGGGACTACATAACTACTGGACAACTCAAACTGCACAGAGAATGACTAATTTTCACAACTTACCCTCATCTTGATATAGTATATATCGACTCACTGAGGATGGTTAGAAAGTTGAAAAGAGGCAACTAATCACAACTCCCCAATTATAAACAATTATATTTCACACATAAACACAACAATTTTGTACATGGATTTTCAATAAACAATTAGACATATCAATCCCCTTTTGCTTTAATAGAACTTTGCAATGGGCAAATAAAAAGTCACCTCAAACACCTATCCCACCTCTGAAGAATTGAATTAACACTCAACGAACAAAACAAGGGTACATATTCAACAATCAAGGAGAGTAGTAATAGGAATATTGGCAATCCTAAATTACCTAATAGGTACGACCGTACACCTAACAACAGAAGTCAACTCAATGGTAGTTGGTATTTGGAGCTAATGATCATCCTCCTAACAGTACTGTTGGTTGAGTCGGACTTAGAGAAGTTGGAGAATTATGGTAGGCATTGCTACAAAGGAAGTCAGCCCTAATACATGCTAAAATTTCTGGACAAATTGCAATTAATCCAAAAAGAAATTTCACCTCTATCCTAGAGGTTTCTGCGATCTAAACCATGTGAATAGTCAGTCTTAGGGCAATAATGATATATAATTAAAACAGAAGCGGCAGTGGACAATATTTCAATCCTTAACAACCCCAAATATCTAGGAAATCCAAGAGAAAAGATATCATAGTGTTTCGTTAAGTTTCGGCCCTCTAGGGTAATCTTATCATGCCTAAGACAGATCTGTAAACACCTATTTACAGCTGTAAATACAGAAGCAAAACAGCCCTTATCTTTTTCAATTACAATGTTAAATCACTCAGCATAATCACCCTTAACTTATGTCAAGTCAGCAAGACAAATAGTGTACGAAATTACACACCATGAAGTACCTAGGTGGCTGAAAATTAAATCTGCAATATACACAAGTATTGGATAGTTGAAAACTTCATTAATATGCATATGCTGAAGTTAATGTGAATATCATAGTTTTATCACTAGACTATTACAATACACTGGCTTTCCAAAACCCTGCCAATGGAATACCAAGAAAACCCTAGCTCAACCAAGGAGATCCAACAAGCATGAATCACTCAAGCAAGTCCTTCAAGGAAAGACATCACTTCTTCTTCACTTCTCCAAGTACAACCTCGGGTTTCATCACAAAACCCTAATGCTAGACTCCACGATGCTCCAACAAGATCAAGAAACCTGAGCGACTCCAAAAGAGAGAGAGACCAAGTACATAAGAAGATCCAAGAGCGAGAGAGAGAAGACTAGCATGCTCCACTTGATCACATCTCTAACACAACTATGATAAGTAAAAATGAGCTCTGATGTTATGTTATGGAAGGACTCTCTACCTTCTTTATATAAATGAGACGAAAGGGAGGCCAACAACACATATGTGAGCCAACGCCCTTACGAGAAACCTACAATAACACATGAAGGCTCAAACATGTGGAGTGCTACACTCCAAGGGTACAACTCTTCTCGTACAAGCCTCCAAAGGCTCCATCAATCCTCATAAGCCATAGAATCCACTAGGTCATGTTACTCCTCACATTGAATGAGGCATGCATTTGTGATTTTTATCACAAGGATTAGGCTTGCAAGATGGCATTGCTAGATGATGTTGATAGACTGGTGATACATGGGTATTTTGACTTAGTGATGCTACTTCCTTTTGGTTGAGTTGATGCTATGATTGTTGCTAGCAAATGTTGGATGAGATGCTCTAGTGTGCTAATGGTGGTCTAATTGATACGTTGGCATGTTCTTGGGGCTTGATATCTTGACTATGTAGTACATTGTTGGCATGTTGGAGTTTCATGAAGGGTTCTGCTTAGTATTGATTCATTTTTCTAAACCTTGCTACATTACATGATGTGGGAACCCATCAACCAAGGGTCTCCCTAAGTTTCAAGCATTAATAATTTACTCCTTGGTGTGATGTTAAAATTAAAAGGTGCTCTACTATGGTTTCTAAGGTTCTATTATCATAAATCTTCATGGAGGTGGAGCACCCTAGTATTTTGACTCCTTTTGCAAGCTTCCAACTTCCAATGTAACTATCGATGTGTTTCATATAATTGAAGGCCTTCTAATGTGAGCAACCTAGGTGTCTTGGGTGTCTTAACAAGTGCCACTTTCTAATGTCATGGAGCACTAGCCTTGTTCACACATTTTGATGGTCATTTGTGGTGACTTGACTTTGATTTAACCACCTAGAGGCTTATTGAGGGAGTGACCTAGCTCTTTTGTATGATTTCACACTTGGATTGGGGGTATTTTGAGGTATATCATGGTTTTCCTTGGAGTGTCCTCCTCCTTGGAAAATATATTAAGGCATGCATGCTTTATACTATTATTTTATGGCTTGAAAGGTTGGCACACTTCCGAAAGCACACCTCCTTCACTTTGTTGGGATGGCTTGGCACTTGGAAGCAGTGTGGAAGACATCGTGTCAGCAAAAATATCGCCAAGAGTTCAAAACACACCTTATTAGCAACATCGGGGAAAATATCGGCAAATGTCGGCAAACTTCACAAAAATAGAAAATTATTCATTTTTTTTCAAAATTTTGAACATTTAAAGCGACAAACAACATCAAATAAACACATTACCACATAAATATGAAAAGAAAACAGATATATATGATGTATAAGATGTCTAATGATATATCATGCATCAATACTAAATCATGTCCTGAGTAGTAATGAGTGTACTAACTCTAGAGCCTCAAAATATCATCAAAAAATATAATAAATGTATCTCATCATCATGAGTCAACTATCAACTAAGATGTACATACTCCATAGTACAATGAAATCAAATAAAACAAACTAGTGATTCCCTCTGCCCCTTCTACGGGCAAAGGTGATGGCTCTGGTAATGGCTCTTCCTCTAGCTAAAGAAGGCCCTACAAGTGGCAACGAACTCTGATGTAATGTCCTCTTCTAATTAAGCACCAAAACACCTGCTAACCTACGTAATTCCCATAGGTTCGAGCGGGTATTGCATAAGAGGGAATTGACTGAGGACATTTGGTACTTAGAACAGATCGGGACATTCATTCAGTATTAAAGTCATCAGTCGGATAAAAGAAGCCTTATTTCTTTAGGCTTAAAAGTCAACATCAAATTAGAATTGCATGCATGCAAAGTGAAGCATAAACCCTAAAAGTGACATGCAAACCATAAAGGCGCATGATGATCTATTTAAGAAAGGTTATTGGACTAAAGGAGCTATCTATCTATTATTAGTGTTGATTTGGAGCTTTTGAGCAGCAGCACAGCGTGCAGCCGCGGCAGTTGGGGTTGAAGACGACGTCTTCAACTAAGGAGGGTTCGACAGTGAAATATCTGCCCTAGTCTCCTTCAGGGTAGGCCATTCAGGTCCACCATCAACTTTCATCCTTATTTCATTCATACATAGCGATTTGGAATCCACCAAAAGATTGTTTGCAGGAACACGTGTGCACCTGGGGGATTTAGCTAGAAAACCCCAAAGTACTTGTTGAGTCTCTAAATCTCAGTTTATCTTTCGTATACTGGCATCATCTTCATTAGCAGGGTCACTCTACTACATAGGGTGATCATCAACTTCCAGTTTGCTCATCCGGAGCAGTTATCAGCAATTTTGTGTGGTTGGGGGCGTGAGCAGCTCAACAGGGGAACCAATTCGCTAGCCTGCTTAGAGGCGTCAGAATCTCTGCATGCTCCGGTCATTCTCTCCGGCACGGGAAGATCTACATCCCGGTAAATTCTCAGCTCCATAAGGCACCTCCTTCACCAAAAACGTCACCTTTAGCTGAGGAGAGGGTTTCGTGTTGTTGGGCGGTAACACCGGGAAGGAAGCAATATTACTTCACCAGCTCAACTTTATCTGCATCCGTTTTATCTCTGGAGCATCTTCAGCTTGATTATCAGTGGTAAGTGTTTACCTTCTTTCCGAAAATCTTTGCCCTAATTCAGCTATAATTTAGGGCCATTTTCCTGGCACCTTTCATGCAAATTTTTATTCAGTATTCTTGCACATTTTGAGAGTACAAGTAAGCCCTAGAACAGTGAAACAGTAGAATATCAGTATTTGGGATATTATATCTGATGTGCTCTAACAAAAGGAGAAGCTACAATTTGGCGTCCTCTAGAAGAGGAAGAAGCTAGAGTCTGGCATCCTTTACTACTAGTAGTGTCACTGCTATGTCCAAGTCTAGCTCGCTATGTCGCCATTGTCTTTGTCTGTGTCTGTGAAAGTGGTGGTGCACACCGAGGGTCAATAGCCACCTCCTGTAAAGGTGTCTTTTCTAGATCATCCTCCTCCTCCTCTATCATCTCCCCTGCCACCTGGACCACCTAGACCACCCACCCCTCCAAATCCTCATGTAACCAATCAAGGTCCTATTCCATGACGGGTGCCTCGCTCTCCACCCTCCATGCAGTAGTGGTGTCAATCCCATCCAATAAAATGGCATCCACATCTGGTGTTTTATGAAGCTGCCTCACCCATAATCGAAGGTTGTAGTAGAGGTAGACCATGTCATTGAGGTGGGAAGTTTCCAACCTATATGAGGGTCATAAATTATAAATTATAATTCAAATTTTATAATATATAATTTAAACTTTAAAGGTTGACATGGCAATGTGCATAAAATTATAAATTTATAATTTAAATAACTTCAAAATTTTATTTGAATTTTTTTAACCTATTGCGCTTCTTGGTGTGCATTTTCTCAAACACACTCCAATTCCGCTCACATCCTGACAAGCTACAAGTTTGGCTTAGCACCCGAATGTCAAGCTTTTGTAAATGTGGTACTCTTCGAGCATAGCTTGTCCACCAAGCATCTAGAGAAAATAAGAGAAAGTAGAAAGTTAGAAACATAAGAAATAACATTGAAATTTTAAAGTTTGAAACAAATGGAGAAGAGACATTGAAATTTGCAATAAAATGAACTTGAAGCTTACCTGGCATTTTGATATTCCTATCATTAACAAACATGTCAAAGACAAATGCCCCACAACCTTCCTATATATTTCCATTTCTTTAGAAATCTTTGCACGTTCTTGTGGATCTGGAACCTTCCTCTAAACACATGTGAGGAATCCATCCATAACCTCAACATCAAATCTAAAACCACAAGAGTAAGAGAATGTGGGGCTGAGGTAGATCCCTGCAACATGAATGGGGCGATGGAGGGTATTGTTCCATAGTTCATCAATGACCTTCCATATCAATAATCTTTTCTCATACCCCTCATTCCCCTTGTCCTCATAATATGCACGGATGGATTCTTTGGCCCTATCCATGGCCTCATACAAGTAGCCCATTGTGGGCTTGTCTCCATCAACCAACCGAAGAACCTTTACCAAAGGTTCACTAATGGCACACCTCCTCCACTCCTACCCAAAATCTCTCATGGAGTGACACTAGCCTATGTATGGCTTGCCCCTTCGGTTTTGTGCTAAATGACAATGCATGCCACTCATTTGAAAGGAACATTCTCTAAATCTCCCACATACAATCCAAGAGAGATCGAAGCGAAATGAAGCTTGTGGCAAAACGTGTGATTTTCAAACGCACTAACTCCCTGTTATTTGTGAATTGTCTCATCACGCTAAGCACGAATGTATGATTATATATAAATTTTGTGATGCTCCTAGATGAATCAGCAATATCTTTGATGAAAGGAAATTTTCCCATATCCTCTAGCATCAAATCAATGCAATGTGTAGCACAAGGGGTCCAAAACAAGGTCGGATGCCTCATCATAAGAAACCTGCCAGCAGCCACATAATTAGCAGCGTTATCGGTTATGACTTGGACAACGTTCTGCGGACCGATCTCTTGGATGAACCCATCCAACAACTCACATAATAGTGTTGCATCTTTGAATGCGTAGATGCATCAACAAATCTAATAAACATGATCCCCCTAGGGCAACTGACCAAGAAATTTATAAGGGTCCTACCCTTCTGATCAGTCCAACCATCTGACATAACCATGCATCCTGTGAGTCTCCGTGACTCCTTAAACTCCTCTAGTCTTTGAGTGCAGTCAACCTTTTTAGCTTGAAGGATAGGACCTCTCAAGTCATCAAAGCTGGGGGCCTTATACCTCGGGCCAACAACAGCAACACCATCAAACATAGGTTGGTAGAAGGGGACGGTTTTGGCAATACTGAAAGGAATGTCACTCCATAAAAAACAACTACCCACAAGCTTGTCTGCTTTTGCCTTCTCCTTTATTTCAACCATTGACCTGATAGAAGGTTGTGCACCAGCAGTGGTTCTTGGAACAAAGAAAGTTGAGGTTGTTGAGGGCATTGTGGAACCTGAAGGTGCAGCTGACGTGAAGCTCTCAGTTCCAGTTCTATTTCTTCCCATCTCAGTCCTGACTCCTCACTGATGCCCTCAGATCTCTCTTCATATCCATATCATTAAGTGATTTATTGGCAATTTGAACAATTTTTGGGTTGCTTGTTCACAAATTCCCACTTCATGCCCAGGAATTTGCGCAAGCTGGTATTTCAATCGACTGATCCCCCTTGCATTTCCTTTCCACACAACTTGCAAGTCAATTTTTGCCTATTAAACCCCTCCAAGGGCTTACCATATAACCACATAGAATCCAAAGCTTTAGGCATTTTGATTTTTCACACAACAAGGATTCAACCTGGGGAAAAAAAAGAAAAATAAAGTTCAGATTCAAGCTTGAACAATGAAGATAGTAGGTAGTAAGATTCATTGAAATTCACCCCCCCCGCCAAAAAAAAAATAATGCTGCAAATAACAAAACAATCATAGATTTGGCATAAATGGTAGTAGATCTATCTTTAAAATTTGGCAAGAAGATGGAACATTGATAAGAACCCTAAACCTATAAACAAATTAGCCAAAAAAACAAAAAAAGATGAGCAAATGGTTACACAATGGTATACATACCTACAAATTGAAGAACCAATCATGGGAATCAATCCCCAATCCACAATAACTCGATGATGGTTGATGGAAACACAATGAATCTACTTCCTGGATCCAAGCAAAATAATAGAAAGCTCCTTTGCTCTCCAAACCCCTCAACAAGCAAGTAAAATGACCAACAAAAAGTCAAAACCCGGCTTATATCCAGACTGTCCACGGGCTCGACAATTTTTTGTGTCGACTCGCAATGTTTACGAAAAAATCGGGAAAATATCACGATTTTTACCCTACGTTATATCATTTTCCTTGGTGCATTCCGATATATCGCATGCATCATGATATATCGGCGATGTCTTCCACACTGCTTGGAAGTATATTATACTATTTGGTGATGGAGAGTGTAACTACATTTCTCTAGGGCACTTTCCTTGCGGGCTCATGATTTTGGCAAAACAACACATGGTTTTAAAGATGATTATTCATGGATGTAACTAACTTGGCACAATTCACTAGGGAACACTCTTTTTTGGGAATATTCTACCATTTGTTGAAGTTATAACAACCTTGGCACATTTCTCTAGGGAACACTCTTTGTGTGGTCTTGTGTTGGTTACTTGCGTGATCGAGGCAGTGAGCATGACCCATTCTATAAGGGATCCTCAACTACTCAAAAGGATTATTATGTTATTTGCTTGGTCAAAGTGGCTATTCATGCACATTCTTGAAAGGTCACTTGAGGAATATTTTTATTAGTGGTGGACTCTTGCTTCCTTGTGTTAAAGTTTAGGGTTAGGTTGGGGGTTGATATAAGAAAATTAAAATTTTATACTTTAATGCATAAACAGAACTAAAGATCCAGAACAGTACTGCTGTAATAAACTCAAATGTAATTTTCATCTCTTTCAACTTTAACACTCAATTGGTCACTGCATTAAAGTTGGTCCTTGAGATGTTTTACCAATTGCAATGTACAGAACATAAACAATTATAATGAACAGTAATTAAGAACAATAGCAATGTACAGGAAATAATGTAATAACAACAATACTAAACAGTAGCAAAGAGCAGTAACCATACTGGTTTAGAATTGTTTTGGATCAGCGTTATACTCAAAATACTTTTAGGCTCAGATCATGTCACTAGAGGAACAGATGGCATAGCTTGAGAGAAGAAAATATAGAATAAGTACAAACCTTGAGATGCTTGATCAAAATAGTTCAAGAAAGAGAATGGAAACTTCAAGCCCTTAGACGCAAGGCATCAATTTCATGAAAGAAATGGCACCTTCTAAACAGGACTAAACAAATCATAGATCAAACTTAGCAGTACAACAAGGCCACAGTTAAATTACAGGCAGTCCACTCGAGTCAACAGTTCAACTTGTACAGTCTACCACCCAGCTAAAGAAGACGGCCCAGCTAAAGAACGTCACAGCCTAGCAAGGAGGGTCACCAACAGTTTACGACCCAGCAAGAAGGTCACCCATAGTTCACGACCCAGCAAGAAGGGTCACCTACAGTCCACGGCCCAGCAAGAAGGGTCACCTACAGTCCACGGTCAGCAAGAAGGTCACCCACAGTCCACGACCAACAGGAAGGGTGACCTACAGTCACGGCCCAACCTGGGAAGGTTGACAACAAACATGGCCCAGTAAAAAATGGTCTTAAAACAAGTTTAGCAGCGCTAGAAGAATGACGCTGATGTTAACATCCCAAGAGAAGTTCACAAGGATGGTCACAACCTACACTTAGGATGTCATCACAATCACAGATTAGCCCAAAGGAGGGCCAACACAGTCACGACCTGACCTTGAGGGAAACAAACAGCTCACGGCCCAATCAAAGGTGCAACATACAGTCACAGCCCAGTCCACAAGGAGATAGAGGAAGCAAGAACCCAACAACATCCACTCAAAGCAACAGTAACCCTAGGCGTCAAGCAAAACCAACAACGACGATTTCTAAAGCAGACAAAGATCAGATCTGAACCTTTTCTCATGTCAAGATACTTACTAGAAATGGAGAAGTGAAACTTATTTATAATCTTGACAAGCCTTCTAGAAAGGTCACTTAGGCAACCCTAAGTTTTAGTATGGTCAAACATAAAATAAAGTTAAGTGAACTTAGAATAGGGTACCAATGATCCAAAGGTCTTACAAAATAAAAACCATAAAGTTAAGTTGACTTAGGATAGGGTACCAATTGTCCAAAGGTCTTACAAAATAAAAACCATAAAGTTAAGATGACTTAGTATAGGGTACCAATGGTCCAAAGGTTTTACAAAATAAAAACCATACAGTTAAGTTGACTTAGGATAGGGTACCAATGGTCCAAAAATAAAAACCATAAAATAAAAGTCATCATGCTAAAGGTACACATAATAAGAGTGTTAGGACCAAGTAAAAGATAAAGGACCAAAAGTCAACCAAATGGGTCATGATAAAAAGGTAAGACAACCCTCATACCCACAAGTCCAAGGTGTACCATAAAGGTGGACAAGCAACCCCTTTTACACAAAGGACCAACAAGACCAAGGACTTTAATCTTTTCTTTCTCAAGGTATATTGTCACATGTGTTCCATATATATATTTTTATCATCACAGTGTAAGGAAGAGGATCCAACCTGGATGATGTGATCCTTTGGTCCTTAGTACTGCTCCTAAGGGTTAGGTGCTAGTGACATCATCAAGGGGTGGCCAATCCCTTGAGAAACAACCTAGCAATAACCGAATAGGAGATAGGACATCACACATCATCATCTTGGTCAACTGACCAAGAAACTGCCTAGTTAACTGACCAAGAATGTACCTGCAGGAACTCCTTGGTCCCAGACCAAGAATCTGTGTTGTCCCAGACTAGGAAGTCTCTGTCTAAACCTGCAAGATCTACTTGGACATCATGTCCAAGAAACTGTCTGGTCCCAGACCAGAATACCCTAGAGACATATAGGGGCCCTAACCATATGTTAGAGACTTTGCCATGGCATCAACCTACTTGGTCCCAGACCAAGAACCCCAGGGGACTACTGGGGGGCCTAGGGTACCTTCTAGGGTCTTACTCTGCCCTAGTTAACTGACTAGGGTACCATACTCCATGAGAATGGGTCTCGCAACTGCACTATCTTTAACACTCCCTCTCAACAACATTAAGCTTGTCTCAAAAGTACTTAGACTTCGACAGAGGCTTTGTCAATCGCATCAATAATTGTCTACTTGACAGAGCATATTGCACCATGTCCTAGACACGGTGATACTTCGTCTTGATGTGTTCCTACCTATCATTGAGCACAGGATTTTTTGAGAGCTCCAAACAGCTCTAACTATCAGCAAAAAGCTTGATCTTTTATAGATCCACTTGGAAGCTGTAACTGACTTCCCTTGTTAGTTAAGAACCACTTTTTACACATCATTTAACATCTTTACCTCTTCTAAACCTGATGTTTGGATGCCTCCTCATAAATGGAGGATTCTAAACAGTGGCGTGGCTTATCTGAGATATCAAAACAAGAGCAATCATGAAACCTCTCAATAGGTTCCTCAAAGAGATCAAGTGAAGACTCCCTGACCTCCTTCCTTTGCTTATCTAAGAGAGATGACTCATGGACTGGGCTTATTTCCATGTCTACATCACTAGGGAGGATTCTCTGAAAACTTTCTTGTAGTATCCCAAATCCCGATATTTTCTATTTCTATGCAAATCTACTGAAACAGCCGAGCATGCAAACTGCCATGCAAAAATTCCCTATTTTATAGCTAAAATTAGGGTTAGGGTTTGTAGGATAGAATGTAACACTTACCACTAATAAGCTGGCTGGAATGCTCCTGAGAGAATATGCATGCATCAAGAGCCGATTTGGAGATGACCTGGTACCTTCTGCCTCCGGTGATACCCCAGCAGCACAAACCCAAAATCAGCTAAGGGTGACGTTTTCAATGAAGGAGGTGTCCGCTGAAGCTGAGAATTTGCAGGATTGATAGTCTTCCCGTGCCGGAGAGAATGCCTGACACATGCGGAAGTTCTGAGGTCTCTAGGCAGGCTAGCGAATTGATCTGGAGGTTTAGCTGCTCACGCCCCCCTGATCCCGAAATTCCTGATAACTGCTCAGGATGAGCAAGACCGGATCTGATAATCACCGATTACTGGAATATGATACCAATGATGAGAATGGTGCCTGGGTTCTGAAGGTAAACTGAGATCTGAAGACTCAGCGAATGATTTGGGGATTTCCAGCTGAAAACCCCCTTACGGCTGCACACGTGCCCCTACAAACAATCTCTGATGGATACTGGATAACTGTAAAGAAATGAATAATTTGAAGAGCAGATGGTGAACCTGAAGGGTTTACCCTGGTTGAGACTAGGACAGATATCTCACTGCCGAAACCCCGTTAGTTGAAAACGCCGTCTCCAACCCCAACTGTCGTGGCCGCACGCTATGCTGCTACTCAAGAGATCCAAAATCAATAATCATCAAAAGTAAAGTCTCCATTCACTTTATCTTTCTTTTATAACTTTCAACTGTGAAAACCCTAACTTTTGACCTAATTAGGTCACTTTAATTTCTAATTTGCAGTTGACTTGCATGCATGCACATGGAGACTTAAATGGGTGCATGCATCATTAAATAATGCTTAGATGTCATGCATGTCAGTCGCCTTTGGCCTCAGTGGCCCTCTTTGACCTAATGGTGATACAATATTGATGCCCTAGATTTTTCGTAGATGGCATCAGTCTTCAGTTGATTCCCTAACTGTCAGTAACCGCTCGAACCCATAGGAATCACATAGGTTAGCGGTTTTGGTCCTCAATGCCTAATCAAATGAGGACATTACAGTCCTCCCCGCTTGAGATTGCTTGTCCTCAAGCAACTGCAAACTGGGATGCTGTAATACCTGTTCACCTTCCCATGTGGCATCCTCTGGCGGTAGTTCTTTCCATTGAACCAAGTATTCCCTAATTACCCGGTTCCTGTGTAATATCCCAAATCCCGATATTTTCTATTTCTAAACAATTATGCGGATACAACTGGGCTTACAAACTGCCAGGCAAAAATCCCTATTTTATAGGAAAAATTAGGGTTAGGGTTTGTGAGATAGAATGCACACTTACCACTGATAACGAGCTGGATTGCTTCATATAAAGTCTGCAAGCACTGAGAACTGGATCGGAGAGGAACTGATCTCTCCTGCCTCCGGTGAATGCCCCAGAAGCAATACGCCCAACTAGAGAAAAAGGTGACGCCCTCAAGGAAGGAGGTGTCCGATGGATCCGCCGATTTGCAGGGCTGATAGCCTTGCTGTGCCGAAGAGATTGGCTGGAATATACTGCAGTTCTGAACCCTCTAAGTAGGATAGCGTCTTGGTTCTATGAGGCAGCTGCTCACGCCCCTGGTGGTCCGGAAATGCTGATAACTCCTTCAGATGAGCTCAGATGGAACTGATAATCGCGGAGTGCCGGAGTATGTAGCTGGTGATAAGACTGGTGCTTGAGTTTCTGAAGGAAACTGAGAGCTGGAGGCACTACAGCTGATTAGGGCTTTCTGGCTGAAAACCCCCTCTTACGGCTGCACCGTGCCACTGCAACAATCTATACCCTGTGCTATATAACTGATGAATGAACTGAAGAACAAGTGGTGAACCAGTATGGCTTACCCGTAATAAGACTAGGACAGATGTTCCACTGCCGAAATCCTGTTAGCTGAAGACTCTGTCTCCAACCCCAACTGCTGTGCTACACGCTGTGCTGCTATCCAAGTGCTCCCAAAATAATAATAATCATAAGTGAGGTCTCCTCTTGCTTTACCATCTATTTATAAAGTTCAACTGCGCAAAACCTAATCTTTGACCTAATTAGGTCACTTTATCTTCTAATTTGCCATTGACTTGCATGCATGCGGATGGAGACCTAAAAGAGCATGGTCATGCATGAAGGTGGCCTTTGGCCCAGGTGGTCCTTCTTGACCCAGTGAGGATGCCCTAGATCTTCTATGGATGGCATCAGTCCTGATCTGATTCCCTAGCTATCAGTAACTGCTCAAACCCACAGGAATCACATAGGTTAGCGGTATGGGCCTCAAGGCCTAAAAGGAAGAGGACATTACATCCTGAGTTTCCTTTCTCTAGTCTATATGATCCGTTCAGGAATCAGTATCAGTAGTCCATCATCTAAAGGAGGTAATTCTGTTGATGGAGCAATGTGTTGCCCAATGGTCTTTTTCAGGTTGGACACATGGAATACATTGTGAATTTTACTTTCCTGTGGTAGTTCTAGTTCATATGCCACCTCCCACCTTCCTAATTATTCTGTATGGTCCATAGAAGCGAGGTTTTAACTTTTCCGCTCCTTTCTTCTTAAGTGAAGACTGTCTGTAAGGTTGGAGCCTTAAGTATACCAAATCTCCTACCTCAAAGCTCCACTCAACCCTGTGTCTATCTGCATACAACTATTGCTGATTCTGGGCTGTCTGTAAGTTTTCCTTCAAGATTTTAAGAATATCCTGATTGTCCTGTATCCAATCCTTTGCCTTAGGAGCCCTACTGTCTCTGAATGCTAAATCTGCATAGTCCAAGGCCTCGTAGCCATATAATGCCTTAAAAGGTGTCATCCTAATAGACATGTGATAGGTAGTATTGTAGCAGTACTCCCCTAAGTGTAGCCATTTAATCCAGGTTCGCTGTTGCCCTGTTACGTAGTTCCTCAGATATCCTTCAATCCACTTGTTAACAATTTCAGTTTGTCCATCGCTCTAGGGATGATAACTCGTGTTGGTAGCCAGTTCGGTCCCCACTAATCTGAATAGTTCCTGCCAGAAGGCACCTGTGAATCTACTATCCCGATCACTGACAATGGTCTTAGGTAACCCGTGTAACTTGAAGACCTCCCTGAAGAATAACTCAGCTACTTGAGCTGCAGAGTAATCAGATGATATAGAAAAGAAATGTGCAAACTTGGTCAGTCTATCAACTACGACATATAAACAATCCCACCCTTGGACCTTGGGCAATCCTATAATGAAGTCCATGGAGACACTTTCCCACTTTTGTTCTGGAATTGGTAGTGGCTGAAGCAACCCTGCTGGATGGATGTTCTCAATCTTGTTCTGTTGATATATGCTACATTCCCGTACATGCTGCATAACTTCCCCTTTGAGGACCTTCCATGAGAACCTCTCTCGGATCTGCCTATAGGTCTTCAAGAAACCCTGATGTCCTGATAATGGAGAGTCGTGTGCTGCCTGTATGATCTTTTTCCTCAAAGTTGATTCTGGGACGAGGTATATCCTGTTCTTGTAATAGATGATGTCATCGACAATTCTGTACCTGTCATCCTGAATTTGTCCATCCAATAATTCGCAAGCAAATTTATTTTTGGAGTATTCTACTAAGAGAAGTGCCCTCCAATCTGTGGATATACTCCTGAGATATAGTGAGGCGGGTCGCCTGGATAATGCATCAGCTACTACATTATTCTTACCTTTTACATACTCGATCTCGAAATCGTAGACTTGTACTTTGCTGACCCATTTCTGTTGATGGTCATTCAGTTCCTTCTGCTCCAAGAAATACTTGAGGCTATTATGATTTGTTTTGATTTTGAACTTACTGCCCACCAGGTACTGTCTGAACTTCATGAGAGCATGTAAGATGGCTAGCATTTCTTTGTCATATATGGAGTAGTGGCGCTCGTAGTTCTTCAGTTTACGGCTCTCAAATGCAATAGGGTGATGATTTTGCATCAATACTGCTCCTAGCCCTTCCCCTGAGGCATCACATTCTACTACAAATGGTTGTGAGAAATCCGGTAATGCTAAAACTAGACAAGAACTCATAATGAATTTCATCTCCTCGAAAGTTTTATGTGCTAGTTCTGTCCAGGTGAATGCTCCCTTCTTAGTGAGATCTGTGAGGGGTGCTGCAAATTGGGAGAATCCCTTAACATACCTTCGGTAATAAGTGCACAGACCTAAGAAGCCTCTCAATTCTGTGACTGTTTTTGGCACAGGCCAATCTGTGATAGCTCGGATTTTCTCCATGTCAACCTGTACTCCTTTTTCACTGATTATGTGCCCTAAATACAACATTTCCTTCATGTCAAATTCACACTTGGACATTTTTGCGTAAAGCGAGTGTTCTTCTAGAATGCTCAGTCTTCGTCCAGGGGTTTCAGATGCTCCTCCCATGTTTTGCTGTAAATCAGGATGTCATCAAAGAATACTAGCAAGAACTTACGTAGCTGAACTCTTAAGGTATGGTTCATGCACGACTGAAAAGTGGCTGGAGCATTGGTAAGTCCAAAAGACATGACCAAAAACTCATAGTGACCATAGTGACAACGGAAAGTTGTTTTGGAGATGTCTTGGTCCCTTACTCGGATCTGATGGTACCCCGAGCGAAAATCAATCTTGGAAAAGTATTTGGCACCCCGTAGTTCGTCCATGAGTTCATCAATCCTAGGGATGGGATACTTGTTTTTAATGGTCTTTTTGTTGAGTGCTCGATAGTCGATGCACATTCGCAATGTACCATCCTTCTTCTTGACCAAGACCACTGAAGATGCGAAGGGGCTAAAACTGGGCCGAATGTATCCAAGTTCCAGCAATTCTTTGATCGTTTTCTCGATCTCATCCTTGTATCTTTTGGGATGTCGATAAGGAGTGGTGATCACTGCCTGTGTCCCCTCCTCTAGCTCAATAATGTGTTCAAAGCCTCGGTCTGGCGTTCTACCTAATGGAAGGTCCCAAAATACCTTTTCGTGCTTCTGTAACAAGGCCTGAATGTCACTTGGGTGTTGTGTGCTAGTTTCTGGAGGTTTCCTAAAGGTGACAAAACATTCTACAGCCCATTCTATATCATCCTGTCTGAGTATTGCCTCCATTCTCTGTGACGAGACTGGTTTTGGGGGATAAGTGTTCATGCCCCTCAAAACTACCCGTTTGTCGTCTGGCCCCTGGAATTCCATTTCCATTGCCCAATAGTCTGTAGTATATTTCCCTATTGAATAAAGCCACTGAACACCCAATACTACATGAGTATCTGATACATCTACTACATAAAATGAATCTGTCATCTGATAGTTACCTAATGCGGCATTCAATTTTGGAATCCAATAGTTGCACTCCATGCTGGAGTTCCTGGCTACTACTACAGTGAATCCTTCAAACTTCTCGGTCTGAATACCCCTCTTAGCTACCCAAGCAGAGTCAATGAAATTGTGGGTTGCTCCCCCATCAATCAATACTCCTACTATGTGACCCTGTACTACTCCTCTGACCCTGAGAGTATGGAATCTTGGTACTCCAGATAATGTAGCAATGACTCCCTCTGGTGTATCACCCTGGAGTGATTCTTCCTCAGCTGCGCGTAGTTCTTCTGTGGCTTCCTGCTCATAGTCCTCCTCATCACTGTCCGAATACACTTCGATGTAGTGAGCCTTCGCCTTCCCCGCACACCTATGTCCTGGCACCCATGGTTCTTGACAAGTGAAACATAATTTCTTTCGCCTTAAGCCTTTTCTAGTGTCCTCGTCTAACCATGTTTTCTTGGGAACATCCTGCTGGAAAGGTTTCTTGTCTTTGTCCTTGTCCTTAACAGGAAAGTTGGTTTTGAGAGGGAACCTGTTCTTTGGGACTGAATCCTGTAGATCTTTGGCTCTGCTAATGGCATCCTGCAGAATGAGGGGTTTGTAGGCTTTCACCCATCCCCGTAGTGGCTCTGTTAGGGCCTCAGTGAATAACATAGTCAACCTGCTCTCTGACACCTCTATTACCATGACTGTTATCCTCTGGAATTCTGAGATGAAGGCTTCTGCACTACCCGTCTGTTTGAGTTGAGCCAACTCCCTGAAATGTATCTCTGGATCCTTCCTGTCAAACCTCTCCATGAGCTTTTGAGTGAACTCACCGTAGGAGTGTATGGTGTTGTGACCCAATGTCACCAATTCGTGGTACCACCACTCGTGAGCCTCTCCGTCCAGGTGGAGTGTAGCCAATTTAATGGCATATGTCTCTGTCATGGGATTGAGTTGGAAATAGGTATCCAACTTTTGAACCCATATCCTCGCTGAACCTCCGCGAGTCCCATCAAAGTTTGGGATGGTCAACCTACCCAAGGTCTTCTGCAACTCATAGTTGTGATTGAATCCCTTGTTGAAATTCCTGGCCCTGTTCCTACTCTTCATGTTGCAAAAATCCGAAAAAGACATGGCAGCATGAAATTCATCCCCTAAGTCCCTGTATTCCTGCAAATAAGCCCCAAAAGGTTCGCTAGGCTCTACCTGCATGACTGGACCTCCTACTGCATCTGCCAAGAAGTGAGGCATAGTAGGCCTGTTGGAAGGTCTGCTATATATGTGCAGTGTATTCTGTATATTGGTGTACGCAACCTTTCCACTGCTGCTTGTAGACCCTCGATCTACCGGTGAGGGAGGTGTACTGTTGTTACCTATTTCTGGTTTCGCCGATAATCTGTTGATAGCATTGAGTACATCTTTTTTCCCTTTGGCTAAGTCTTGAAATGCAGATACTAAGTTGCGAAACTCCATCCTGTCCTCATCTTCTCCCGTTCCCTTTCCCCTGTCAGAGTGTATACCTATTTGTTCCATGTCTGAGCTGATATCCTCTAGTTGGATATCCTCAAAGTCCCCTATGTATCTACTCCTTCTTTTCCTATAGGTTACAAAAGGGTCTTTTGTATTCATCTATTTCTCATTTCTTAAGCCCACAGCTGGCCAAGAAGATAGCTTTGATACCACTGTAGTATCCCAAATCCCGATATTTTCTATTTCTATGCAAATCTACTAAAACAGTCGGGCATGCAAACTGCCATGCAAAAATTCCCTATTTTATAGCTAAAATTAGGGTTAGGGTTTGTAGGATAGAATGTAACACTTACCACTGATAAGTTGGCTGAAATGCTCCTGAGAGAATATGCATGCATCAAGAGCCGATTTGGAGATGACGCGGTACCTTCTGCCTCCGGTGATACCCCAGCAGCACGAACCCAAAATCAGCTAAGGGTGACGTTTTCAATGAAGGAGGTGTCCGCTGAAGCTGAGAATTTGCAGGATTGATAGTCTTCCTGTGCCGGAGAGAATGCCTGACACATGCGGAAGTTCTGAGGTCTCTAGGTAGGCTAGCAAATTGATCTGGAGGTTTAGCTGCTTACGCCCCCTGATCCCGAAATTGCTGATAACTGCTCAGGATGAGCAAGACCGGATCTGCTAATCACCGGTTACTGGAGTATGATACCGATGATGAGAATGGTGCCTGGGTTCTGAAGGTAAACTAAGATCTGAAGACCCAGCGAATGATTTGGGGCTTTCCAGCTGAAAACCCCCTTACGGCTGCACACGTGCCCCTGCAAACAATCTCTGATGGATACTGGATAACTGTAAAGAAATGAATAACTTGAAGAGCGGATGGTGAACCTGGATGGTTTACCCTGGATGAGACTAGGGCAGATATCTCACTGCCGAAACCCTGTTAGTTGAAAATGTTGTCTCCAACCCCAACTGTTGTGGCCGCACGCTGTGCTGCTACTCAAGAGCTCCAAAATCAATAATCATCAAAAGTAAAGTCTCCATTCACTTTATCTTTCTTTTATAACTTTCAACTGCGAAAACCCTAACTTTTGACCTAATTAGGTCACTTTAATTTCTAGTTTGCAGTTGACTTGCATGCATGCGCATGGAGACTTAAATGGGTGCATGCATCATTAAATAATGCTTAGATGTCATGCATGTCGGTGGCCTTTGGCCCCGGTGGCCCTCTTTGACCTAATGATGATATCATATTGATGCCCTAGATTTTCTGTAGATGGCATCAGTCTTCAGTTGATTCCCTAAATGTCAGTAACCGCTCGAACCCACAGGAATCACATAGGTTAGTGGTTTTGGTCCTCAATGCCTAATCAGATGAGGACATTACATTTCTTCAAGGGAGATCACAACTTTTCTTTGCAATCCCATCCTGCTGGGGATTGAGGAGCACATTTGGCTCCCTCTTGATCTCTGAATTAGTTATAACAAATGTCTGGTAGTTTCTCTTGGAGGATGAACATCCAACATGACTGATCCTACATTTTTTGGAGCCTCTTTCTCTATCTATATCCAAGCACTCAACTCCCTCTTGAGTTGTGCAATTAATTCTAAGCATAAACAGGATCTGCAAACATTCATTACTTGTCACATCATCCTCCTCTTGTTAATCTTATCTACAAGTTTGATTGTCATCAATATCAATTTAACATGATCTTATAATTCATATATGTACAAAGAAGCTATCTCAATGCCATCAAGAGCATATCCATATGTCATGACAAAGAATCAAAAAAAGTTGGGATAAAAAGTCCTCCCTCTTTATATTTGCCCTTATGCAGAAATCGCATGATGTATCTTTGATTGAACATGTACACTTAGAGGTGCAAAGGTATCAACATCATATCGTCCTCATGCAATAACATACATGCATTAGCACAATCTAGGTTAGATCATAACCCTAGATATGAGGTCATACATGAATGAGTTCTAAGCTTCTTTGCAAATTCATTGATCGATGCATCAAAACAATGGTTAATTATTATATCCAATATCCTTTAAACCTGAGCATGTGCTTCTTAAATAATATCATCATGCATCATCACACTTGTTAGTACAACATAATCCACGAAAGTGTAATATCCCAAATCCCAATATTTTCTATTTCTAAACAATTATGCTGATACAACTGGGCATGCAAACTGCCATGCAAAAATCCCTATTTTATAGGAAAAATTAGGGTTAGGGTTTGCGAGATAGAATGAACACTTACCACTGATAACTGGCTGGACTGCTTGGGATAAAGTCTGCAAGTACTGAGAACTGGATTGGAGATGAACTGATCCCTTCTGCCTCCGGTGAATTCCCCAGCAGCAAGACGCCCAATCAGAAAAAGGTGACGCCCTCAAGGAAGGAGGTGTCCGATGGATCTGCCGATTTGCAGGGCTGATAGCCTTTCTGTGCCGGAGGGAATGGCTGGTGCATGCAGAAGTTCTGATACCTCTAAGCAGGATAGCGTCTTGGTTCAGTGAGGCAGCTGCTTACGCCCTTGTGATTCCGGAACTGCTGATAACGGCTTCGGATGAGCTCAGATGGAGCTGATAATCACGGAGTACCGAAGTATGAAGCTGATGATGACACTGGTGCCTGAGTTTCGAAAGGAAACTGAGATCTGGAGGCCCCACAGCTGATTAGGGCTTCTGGCTAAACCCCCCCCCCTTATGGCTGCACCCGTGCCCCTGCAACGATCTATAACCTGTGCTATATAACTGATGAATGAATGAAGAACAAGTGGTGAACCAGTATGGCTTACCCGAAATAAGACTAGGACAGATGTTTCACTGCCGAAATCCTGTTAGCTGAAGACTCCGTCTCCAACCCCAACTGTTGTGCTGCTATCCAAGAGCTCCCAAAATAATAATAATCATAAGTGAAGTCTCCTCTTGCCTTCTCCTCTATTTATAAAGTTCAACTGTGCAAAACCCTAATCTTTGACCTAATTAGGTCACTTTATCTTCTAATTTGCCGTTGACTTGCATGCATGTCACTTTATCTTCTAATTTGCCGTTGACTTGCATGCATGCGGAGGGAGACTTAAATAGTGCATGCATCATTAAAATAATGCTGGGATGGCATGCACGAGGGTGGCCTTTGGCCCCGGTGGCCCTTCTTGACCACTTGATGATGCCCTAGATCTTCTATGGTTGGCATCAATCCTTAGCTGATTCCCTAGCTGTCAGTAACCGCTCGAACCCACAGGAATCACATAGGTTAGCGGTTTTGGGCCTTAAGGCCTAACTGGAAGAGGACATTACAGAAAGTTATATGATCATGATCATGAACTCTAACTTTCTTATGCTAGCAAGTTCTTGATTACATCCATCAATGAGTCATAAAAACTCTTTTGCACAAAAAATGATCAACTATAAGATATCATATTTATGATACAAGTTAAGTAAGCTTTCTTATTTGTCATTTGTTGGTTATAACTAAACTACCTCTTCAAGGGGTCATCATGTCCACAATCCATCAAATCATTTTTCTGAAATAACACTTGTCAGTACTACTGATATAAACACATCTCTTTGTTCAGTTGTCGTCTAGTCAAATAGAGAGGTCAACCAATTATGTGAATATCAGATCTTTAACACTTGAAAGCCAAAATAAAGTTCAAACCCTTATTGTTAGTTGACAATGTTGAAACCCTTGTTGTAGACTCTGTTGGAGTGCAAAACAGAGTTAACTACAAACCTTGCTCTGATACCACATTAAAGTTTAGGGTTAGGTTAAGGTTTGATATAAGCAAATTAAAATTTTATACTTTAATGCATAAACAAAACTAAAGATCCAGAACATTACTGTTGTAATACATTCAAACGTAATTTTCATCTCTTTCAACTTTAACACTCAATTCGTCACTGCGTTAAAGTTGGTCCTTGAGATGTTTTACCAATTGCAATGTATAGAACATAAACAATAATAATGAACAGTAATTAAGAACAATAGCAATGTACAAGAAATAAAGTAACAACAACAGTACTAAACAGTAGCAAAGAGCGGTAACCATACTGGTTTAGAATTGTTTTGGATCAGCCTTATACTCAGATCAAATCTTGTCACTGAAAGGACAAGTCAACAGAGGAATAGATGACATACCTTGAGAGAAGAAAATATAGAAAAAGTACAAACCTTGAGATGCTTGATCAAAACAGTTCAAGAAAGAGAATGGAAACTTCAAACCCTTAGACGTAAGGCAGCAATTTCATGAAAGCAATGGCACCTTCTAAATAGGCCCAAACAACTCATAGATCAGACTGAGCAGTACAACAAGGCCACAGTGCAATTACAGGCAGTCCACTCGGGTCAACGGTTCAACTTGTACAGTCTACAGCCCAGCTAAAGCAGACATCCCAACTAAAGAACGTCACAGGCTAGCAAGGAGGGCCACCCACAGTTCACGGCCCAGCAAAAAGGACACCCACAATTCATGGCCCAGCAAGAAGGTCACCCACAATCTATGACCCAACAAGAAGGGTCGCCTACAATCCACAGGTCAGCAAGACGGGTCACCTACAGTCCACGGTCATCAAGAAGGTCACCTACAGTCCACGGCCAGCAAGAAGGGTCACCTACACTCATGGCCTAGCCTGGGAAGGATGACAACAAACAAAGCCCAGTCAAAAATGGTCACAAAACAGGTTTAGCAGCCCTAGAAGAATGATGCCAAAGTTAACAGCCCAAGAGCAGTTCACAAGGATGGTCACGGCCTACACTTAGGATGTCATCACAATCATGGATCAGCCCAAAGGAGGGGCAACACAGTCACGACCTGACCTTAAAGGAAACAAACATCTCACAGCTCAGTCAAAGGAGAAGCATACAATCCCAGCCCAATCCACAAGGAGATAGAGGCGGCAAGAACCCAAAATCATCCACTCAAAGCAGCAGTAACCCTAGGCGTCAAGCAAAACCAGCAGTAGCCATTTCTGAAGCAAACAAAGATCAAATCTGAACCTTTACTCATGTCAAGATACTTACTAGAAATGGAGAAGTGAAACTTATTTATAAGCTTGGCAAGCCTTCTAGAAAGGTCACTTAGGCTGAACTTTAGGATAGGGTACAAATGGTCCAAAGGTCTTACAAAATAAAAAACCATAAAGTTGAGTTGACTTAGGATAGGGTACCAATGGTCCAAAGGTCTTACAAAATAAAAACCATAAAGTTAAGTTGACTTAGGATAGGGTACCAATGGTCCAAAAATAAAAACATAAAATAAAAGTCATCATGCTAAAGGTACACATAATAAGAGTGCTAGGACCAAATAAAAGATAAAGGACCAAAAGTCAACCAAAGGGGTCATAATAAGAAAGTAAGACAACCCTCATACCCACAAGTCCAAGGTGTACCATAAAGGTGAACAAGCAACCCCTTTTACCCAAAGGACCAACAAGACCAAGGACTTTAATCTTTTCTCTGTCATGTTATATTGTCACATGTGTTCCATATATACATTTTTATCATCACAGTATAAGGAAGAGAATCCAACCAGGATAATGTGGTCCTCAATACTGCTCCTAAGGGTTAGGTGTTAGTGACATCATCAAGGGGTGGCCAGTCTCTTGAGAAACAACCTAGCAATAACTGAATATGAGAGAGGACATCACACATCATCATCTTGGTCAACTGACAAAGAAACTACCTGGTTAATTGACCAGGAATGTACCTGTAGGAACTGCTTGGTCCCAGACCAAGAATTTGCCTGGTCCTAAACTAGGAAGTCTTTGTCTCAACCTACAGGATCTGCTTGGACATCGTGTCCAAGAAACTATCTAGTCCCATACCAGAATACCCTAGAAACATATAGGGGCCCTAACCATATGTTAGGGACTTTTCCATGGCATCAACCTGCTTGGTCCCAGACCAAGAACCCCAGGAGACTACTGGGGGCCCTAGGGTACCTTCTAGGGTCTTACTCTGCCCTAGTTAACTGACTAGGGTACCATCCTCCCTGAGAATGGGTCTCGCAGTTGCACTATCTTTAACACCTTGCACACATGTTGAGATTGTTGGATTTGGTTATGGAGCACCCTAGCTCCAAGGGAATTGTTGGAGCCACATGTGCCTCAAGAAATTATTTTCTTGCACAATTTTGGAGGATGTATCTTATGGAGGATATTATTCCTTGGTAGCCTAATTCGCCCATGTTGGAGCCTTGTTCATACATAGAAGATATTCTCTTGGAAGGTGCACTTATGGGGGATTTGTTGGAGATGATTAAATGCTCAACTACCTAGAGGAGGTGTTGTACCTTCTAGCTCTGTTCTTTGAGGTATTTTTTTTAACTAACTCATTATTTTATTTATTGTTAAACTTTAATATGAGGTCTTGGAGATAAAACTGGATCTAACCACTTTATGCTATTGTTAAAAAAAGTTGAGTAAATTGTGGATCTAGAAAGGGAAATGATTACTTTATTGTAAAGGAACTTGAGCTAGACTCTATATAAAGAGTATCCCTTCCTCATTCTTTTTTCACGGTAGGATTTGGGGAGTTCTCTATTGTCGCCTAATTCGCACCTCCGGGTTAGAAAAATCTTAAATCACTAGGTGTGGCCTTGGGGGCAAGAGTCTCAAGTCAAGTCACTGTCACCTTAACACTCAACTCCTCCGTTTAGGCCAACTCCTAATCAAAGCCAAGGGAGTTAGACCCTAATAAAAGTAATCTAAGGCTAAATGCTTAAAACAAATTAGGAGTTATTTTGAAACTAAAAGAGTTATCTAAACAAGACAATAAATTGATCTAGTAGGTTATAGAAATAAAGATAAGCAAATGCAAGATAGTCCCAAAGACCATTCAGTACTCACAACATAATATATGATATGACAATTAAGAGACCAATGCCTTAAGCAAAATGTGATATAAGATAAAGATCTAAATACTACTTGCAGTGTGGAATCTTTAAAGTTCGTTAATATAGCTGAAATCAAATGTGAGTTAATTACTATTGATTTCTTGTTAGTCGTAGACAAGATTGTAGTAAGGTTTGTATTGACGGACAAGAAAGAGAAGATCTAATATACGATTAAAGAGCACAAAATTGAAATGTGGTCTAATTACTAATGGTGTTCATGTTGATTGACGAAAAAGGCTAAAAAATCTATGAAGTGAAATACAAGACAATCCTAGAGTAGATTGAAGTTAGTATTAATTAGAGCAACAAATTGAAATATGATCTAATTGTTGATTTTTCTTAGCAGTTAGATGTTATTAACTTATTTATCACATAAACAAGAACTGCATGCATATAAAGGATCACTAGAAGAGGCACATTCATTGTAGACACAATTTTACCCTGGGAAAACCCTTTCACAGGAAAAACCCAGCAAACTTCTCTAGATAACATTCTTCAACAAGATACAATGTCTAACCTAGTGCCCAGCACTGGTTATAGAATAATACAAGAAAGATACAAAATAACCTTTGAGCCTGAAGAAGAGAGAGAGAAAGATAAAACCACAAAAAAATTTGTCTTCACAATGCTTTCTTGAACCCTTATCTAGTCTCGCTTGGATTTGCGCAATTTCCTCTTGCTTGAGCGAAGTTGTGTTTTCAAATTAGCCATCTTCACTTGTATTTATACTGGAAAAGGTCACGTTTCTTACTGTGTCGACTTGTCTTCTTGACTGGGTCCATTTACCCTTTAACGAAGTCGACTTGATCATTTGACTGGGTTAATTTCACTGGGTTGACTTGTTCTTGATTTGTAGTTATTCTTTCTTCTAGAATATCTTTCGATGCTACTCAAAAACATCAACACTCCCTCCTAGGGAGGAAGGTATTCTTCTGGTCACAATCTTCGGGGCTGACTTTCGGCTTGTTGACTTCTGGAATCTTTTACGGTCTAGAGAAGTTCTTTGTGAGCTTGCCATTCTCTATGATGTTCTCCAAGGCCTGACCGCTTTCAAAGTGGGTTCAATCTTCTTTTCCATCCCACTATACCCCACTATCTAACTATATGGCTATGTGACCTCTCCAAGAGGTTTGACTGCTCCCTGACACTCTTGACTATGACTCACTCGAGTATCTGATAGTCTCGGAGACATTTAACTAGTACTTGAGGTCTATTGATTGTCTTTGACTGCTCCCCAACAGTCTTGACTATAACTTTGCTCATGTATGTGTGCACTCTACATGAGCTACAGAAGCCCCCTGGCTGTCTAAGTCATGTTCCTTGACTAATTGGCATCTAAGTCAGGTATTCTTGTGTGGCTAATTTGAACTATGTACTACTAAGTGGCTTACCTGTTGCATGACTTTTCTAAGCCATGTACCACTGCATAGCTAATTTGAGCCATATACCATTGTATGGCTATCCTGAGCCATATACTATTGTATGGCTAATCAGTGTCTGAACCATGTACCACTACATAGTTTACCGATAGGGAGAACTCTTGAATCATGTCCCACATGACTAACTAGTGGGGGATTTATCTATCTGTTGTTGCCTATGGGGAAACATCAATACTCCCTCTCAATGAGATTCATTCTATACTATACCAAACTTGTCCCGAGTGTACTCAAACTTTACTTTGGATAGAGGCTTAGTAAGTATATCGACAATCTGCTCATCTATAGATATGTACTAAAATTGCACTGCTCTTTTCTGCACTATGTCTCAGATATAACTGATTAAGAACCTTCGAATCCTTATTGTTTTTCATCTTGTAATATTCGCTGCAATATGCTCTTCCTTTGTTGTACTGAGTACCCTTGATGATTGTTTTCCTAGTAAACCAAGATATAATAGTTGATCTCAAACTAGAGAAATACCCTTGATGTGCTCCTTCTTGTCCACTACACTAGTCAAATTCCATATATCCTTGTTGTGTTATTTCTCTGTCTAAAACATATCTGAGTCCATATCCAATCGTACCATGTAGGTACCTCAACACATACTTTGTTGTAAATGTCTAAACTCTACCATGTATTGACTGCAAAGCATATATCTGTCCTGATGCTAGCCAGGTACAGCTAGGATCAACTCAACTGTCTGTTAGATCCTCCAAATCTGAAGAAGAATCACATCTTCAAATTCGTCATCATATGTGTGGCCATGGAATTGCAATCCATCATCCTAAATTTCTTTAGGATCTCTACTATGTATTTTCCTTGGCTGAGGAAAATCTCATATGATCTCTGCCACACTTCTAATCCCAACAATCATGCCAAGATTCTCGAATTTTGTGATCTACTCCTTCTGTATCTAAGCACCATGCTCCCTCTGCATCTGGACATCTTGCATTCTCTGCATCTGGATGTCTTGCACTAGATTGGCTTGCAGCCTTCTCTATTGTTGATCTTCTATGTATCCATCTGTGTCATCTCCCATCAAATGGGTCTACTAATACGAACCTTTTGCTCTCAAGAACACTGGATACCACTCCATACTTCCTCTAGGACTGTGCTGCAAAATCTTCATAAACATCAGAAGGATGAACATTTGTGGTAGAGAGAGACCAACACTTATTGGAGCCTCCTGCTCCCAACCGTCAATCTACATATGAGATCCTCTGGACCAATGGGTCATGGATCCATATATGATTGTTGTTGTTGTTGAACAATCATCACATCCACTCTGCTCCCTCTGTCACGGAAGCCATCCTACTATCTTGTTCTAAAACATGATTAACATTACATCCATCACTTGTTCTTCAGGACAAGTCTCATCATTCTTCTCTTGTAGGCCGTAGCATATGGTATTTCCTACTTGTCAAATTTAGTCAAATAGTCAGCAACATTGCATACTAATCAATCACGTCAATGCAATGACAATTTCTTATGCACATAGTCATTCAACCAATCAAGGAAATTAAGCATCTTTACCAAAGCTTCGTACAACACTCATCCGTACATGGTAACTATTCGGGTTCCTTCCATCTCCACCAAAACACACTATCAAGAGCTTGCACTGCTCTCAATATGTTAGCAAACAGGTTTCATCCTAGACTAGCTCCATCAAGGGCTCATGGGATGTTGTGCAGCATTATAGGCTACTTGCTCAACATATACATAATATGCACTACATGAGCATACTGCTTGTCAATCTCAGTCATATATAAATGCATTAAGGAAACAAAATTACGGATCTACATACAATTGTTATAAATAATATCCTTCAAAGCTATTCAAAAATTTAATGACATTACAAATACTTATCATTCATGTGTTTTGTAGGCTCCCTGCCTCCTTGTAGAGATCAGCGCATTTTACTCCATCATCTGATTCCGAAGACCTCGATCTTCTTCTTCGTCAAGTTCGAAACTTGTTGAAGTCTTCATCCTTGGTCCTCATGTCTTTTGGAAGCACTGGATCCACAATTGTCTTAAATCTACTTTCATATTTGGAAAGATCCTTTGGTATTCTAGCCATGAGTATATTAATTGCTTCATCTGAATCTAGCTAGTAGGAGGATTCTCCTACTCTTTAAATTTATGCTTGGAATTGTTTCCAAGTTCTTTTCTGAAGAAATTTTGTAACATGTGTGCTTAGAAGCACCACTATCTGCTAACCAAACACTACTCCCTATTACCACGTGAGTTGCACTCTGTCGGACATTCAAGTGAGCCGGAAAAGATGAACAAAGTACTTGTTCAAACTCAAAGCTCAGAAGACCATCAGGCCTTCTTGGCCCTTTTATTTTTTTTATATCACATGTTCATACCCCCTTGGGGAAATTGTAATAAATGTGCTAGCATTAGAGCTGTATGTAAAAGACTCGGCTTCCTAGATTTACACATCAATCCGACTCACCCGCAGTGTTTTTCCCCTTGATAATTATTGGTTGTTGAACAAACGACTAATAATTTCGAGTTTTTCACTCATACCTCCAAAGTTGGGGTAGTCATCTTGGTGGTTAAGCCTTAGGAGGTTATTAGAGTCCAAGTGTCAATGTATATGAGCATGCTAGGCATCAATATTGAGGTGTATGGACATGTGCTAGGTCCCCCTAGCTTTTTGTACAATTCCGAGAAAGATAAATTTTTCCGTTTTTAAGCCATTTTTTAATGGTTTAATTAAAAAATATGTAAATGACATAAAAACTTTATCCAGAGGCAGAATTTGGCGTGGAGATGCTCATTTTCACACTCAAAGCATACTTTTTATCCTAGGACCCACTTTTCATACACTTCGGGTGATCAAGAAGTAACTTAAGGTCATTTTTCGCTAACTAGGCATCAAAATGACATTTTATTGCTTAAAGTGCAACAAATTGGCATAATGACAAAATTAAAAAGTCAAAAAAAGACATGTTTAATGGTTTGGGGTGACATGGCAAGTTTGTCCCCCATGAAGGCGACTTCATCTCTTATCATTAACATCATGTTTGGAGTTGAGTGTGATGCCAAGCAAGTATCTCAAAGATTGGAGTGGTGGCCCACGCCTTTTTAATTGGCGACCTGACTAAATCAATGGCGACTTCATAAAAAAGGATTTTCGACTTAGTCTATGTCGAATTGTGATGTATCCATTTTCCACGTGAAGGCTGGGGCGTATCACTCCAAGTTATGACGCGATTGTTGAGGTTGGTGTTGATTAAATGAAATGTGGGAGCTCCTGTTTGGGCTCGACATCATAACTTAAGAAATGATTGGAGTGGTGGCGAATATTGGAGGGAGGTCGCCTACCTCATAAGAGGTGGCGGCTCCTCCATGGTGATCTTTCCAACAAACTCAATCGCATTCCACAATTAACTCTTGAGCTCCAACAAAGACTAAGAGTTATCCCTTGTTCACGCCCACGCCATCTCTAGTCATGGAAGAGCCCTCTTGGTTTGGCATTTTGATGTCGACGTGGATGGCCAACAATAACGTCTTCAACTCCACTGACAGAACCACTATAAGCTGATAATGGACCGTTCACGCAGTATAAGACATTCAAACAGAATACCAAGTATTTTAATGAAATCTCAATACTGTAATAGATTCATTTACATTCCATAAATGGAGAATACACACTCAAAAACAGAAAATACAACCATTTCGCAATTTTTTTGGTTTCTATTGATTCACAAAGAAAATCCAGTCCACAATGTCTGCAAAATGTATTCTAACCTCTAACCATCGAATTTACAAGCCTAAATAGACAGAGCATGGCTCTCTTCCTCGAATGAGGGTAACAAACAGCCAAGAATAGCCTATTTGCAATTATGTCTCAAACATTTAAAACAAATAACTGAAATCCAATTTAATCCTAACCTACAATCTATATTTTAGGAACCAACTCCTGTAGAAAACCAAAACTGATTCGAATGTTTTTTTCTTCATTTTCCAGCTGTAACGATGCCCCTGCATCAGGCTCCCGGGGTTAAAATGCTTATGAATCCCTATTCATAAGTTCTTCAATGGAGTAACCCTTCTTCTCAATCTCTGCTACATTCATCCAAGTAGCATCTTCTTCAGGGTGCTCTTTCCACTTGACCAACTAATCTAGGTATTCTCTACCTCTAGTATTCTTAGCCAATCTGGTGTCTAAGATCTTTTCAGCCCCCAAAGGCTTTGCCATTGGCATCTGCTTTCCCCACTTCACCTCCTTATTCATTCCTGGTTCTAGATTATTTGTAACTTGTTTTGTTCCATCCATTTCATAAGGATATAAGTCAAATATGTTAAATATAGGAGATATACCAATCCCATCTGGTAGTTACAATTCATATGCATAAACTGAAAACTTCCTAAGAATTTTGCAGGGTCCTATATTTTTGAATTTCAACTTGTTATATTTACCTTTTGGGAATCTTTCCCTCCTTAGGTAAGCTAAGCCTAGATTGCCTACCTCATAGTTGACCTCTCTTCTCCTCAAATCCACTCTAGACTTATACTTCCGATTGTTCACTTGTAATTGTTGCTTGACATGTTCGTGTAGCTTGGTGATGGCTGTAGCAAATTCTTCACCTTCAGCACTCCTTCCTTCGAATTGCCCTAAGTCTCTTAGCTCATATACACCCCTAGGATGCATTCCATACAGCATTTGGAAAGGACTTAGGCATGTGCTTCGATTGGGTGAATCATTGTATGCAAACTCAGCTTGAGCTAGCACATGATCCCACTGTCTTGGCTGCTCACTAGTTGGGCTTCTCAAGATATTACCCAGACTTCTATTCACTACCTCAGTCTGGCCATCTGTCTGAGGATGATAGGCTGAGCTAAAGTTCAGTTTAGTTCCCAGCTTTTTCCATAGAGTCCTCCAAAAATGTCCAGTAAACTTAGTGTCCCTGTCTGAAACTATACTCTTTGGTAGCCCATGCAACCTAACAATTTCCTTAAAGAACAAATTTGCTATATGTGTTGCATCACTAGTGTTATAGCATGGTATGAAATGTGCCATCTTGCTAAGCCTATCTACAACTACAAAGATGGAATCATTACCTCTTTGTGTCTTTGGTAAACCCGGAAAAAAGCCCATACTTACGGAATCCCAAGGCCTGCTTGGAACAGGTAAAGGAGTGTATAACCCTGTGTTTTGGTCCTCCCCTTAGCATGCTGACAAATCCTACACCTTTTCACAAACTTCTCTACTTCTGATCTCATCCTAGGCCAAAAGTAGAAGTGACTCAACTGTCCAACTGTCTTGTCTATGCCAAAATGTCCACCCAATCCTCCATTGTGTTTCTCTTGAATCAAATTCTCCCTTATAGAGCTTTGTGGAATGCATAGTCTGTTGTCCTTGAATAACAGTCCATCTTGCAATATGTAGTCATTCGAAGGTCCCCTATCTCTTTGGGCAAGATTTAAACTTATCTCATTAGCTTCCTTAAAGTCTATATCAGATTTATACAAATCTTTAAGAAAATCAAATCCTAAGACTTGAACTTGACTCTCTTGCACAATTAAGCTTTTCCACTTAAATGCTTGATAACGAAAGTGAAACCTTGCAAGAACTCAACCCACTTCACATGCTTCTGATTTAATTTGGGTTGCTGCATTATAAACTGCAAGGCATGATTGTCAGAGAATAATATAAACTCTTTGGGCATTAGGTAGTGTCTCCAATGCCTTAGAGACTGTACTATGGCATAAAACTCTTTGTCATAGGAAGAGTATTTCTGCCTAGCCTCATTCAATTTTTCAATGTAATAAGCCACTGGCTTGTCCTCTTGGCTCAACACAGCTCCTATGACTGTGCCACTTGCATCACATCTTACCTGGAAAATACTGTCAAAGTCTGGCAACTTCAACACAGCTTTCTCTGTCACTTTCTTTTTCAACAGATTAAAACTCGTATCAGTTGTTATAGTCCAATAGAATGGTTTATTATCCTTTTCAATGGTTTCAATAATTGGAGCACAAATACCACTAAAGTTTTTTGTGAACTTCCTGTAAAAACTTGCTAATCCATGGAAGCTTCTGACTTCGAAAACATTCTTTGGTGTTGGCCAGTTTAGGATTGCCTCCACCTTTTCTGGGTCCATCTTCAGTCCTTCTTGTGAAATAATGAATCTCAAATATACTAACTCGTTTTGCATAAAGAAACATTTCTTAACATTCATTAATAACTTCTCTTTCTGCAGCCTGTCCAAAACATATTTGAGGTGCCTCAAATGCTCCTCTTTTGTTTGGCTAAATATTAAGATGTCATCCAAGTAAACTATGACAAATTTCCCTATGAAATCTTTAAGCACTTCATTCATGAGCCTCATGAAAGTGCTTGGGGCATTGGTTAACCCAAACGGCATGACCAACCACTCATACAACCCATCATTGGTTTTAAAAGTTGTTTTCCACCCATCACCTTCCCGAATCCTAATATGATGATAACCACTCTTTAAATCAATCTTGGTGAAGTATTTTGATCCACTCAGACAGTCCATCAAATCATCTATCCTAGGCAAAGGAGACCTATACCTGATGGTGATTTTATTGATAGCCCTAGAGTCAGTGCACATCCTCCATTCACCATCCTTCTGTGGGCTTAACACTGTTGGAACAACGCATGGACTTAAACTCTCTTTAATCAGGCCCTTATCCAACAATTTCTGAAACTGATTTCTAATTTCCTCATTTTCCTTTGGGGTCATCCTATAAGCAGCCTTGTTTGGTAGGCTTGCTCTAGGTATCATATCTATGTGGTGACTAATGCTTATTTTCGGTGGCAATTCATTGGGTAAGTCATCAACTACAATGTCTTGGTAATCCTGTAACATGTCCTTAATTTCCATTGGCAAATCTGAGATGACAGGACTAACAGGTTCAATTCTTGGTTTGCAAACAATAGCATAATTCTTCTGTCATCTGCTGTAAGAACTTTTTCCCATTAAGCACCAGAGTTTTTGGATCCTCTTTTGCAGCTCCATTTCCTTCCTGAAAGGTAGCAAAGTGTGTTGGATACCACCCATCTCAAACTTATAACAGTTCTTACTCCCATCATGCACAACTTTCCTATCAAATTGCCAAGGTCTGCCTAGCGAAACATGGCACACATCCATAGGTATGGTATCATAAGTCACCTTGTCTTGATATCTACCTGTTTGGAATTCAACTTCACTTTGTTCTATAACCAACAATTGGTGTCCCTTATGCAGCCATGACACCTTGTAAGGTGTTGGATACTTGACTTTCCTAAGCTTCAGCTTTTCCACCATTTCAGTGGACACCAAATTGTCGGTGCTTCCACTATCAACAACTACTTTGCAACATTGCCCTTGAACTTTGCATGTAGTTCGAAATAAGGCCTTACTTTGTGAAGACTCTACCACCTCCTTCTCTAGTTTCAATAGCACCTTGTTCATAAGAAGAGCCTCCCCAACCTCAGGTGCATTTTCTACCATAGGAGCTTGTGCCTCTTCCTGCTTTCCTTGTGCAACATAGTTTCCTCTTTGTCCTACATTTTCATTGTCAAGGCATTCATAGGACCGATGGCCTATCTTGTTACATCTGTAACACCGGTAGACTAACTCTCTGCCTCTACCTCTACCTCTATGGTAGGTTCTTCCAACTCGAGGTTCATCTCCTTTCCCTGTTTGATATTGTTGGTTAGAACCACCAGCTTCATCCTTGTAGGTTGGAACTTTCTCTCTTCCAGCGGTTTGTCCCTTTCCCTTGGTAGATCCTCTTCCTCTGCCAAATGTTTGCTTCCTGGCTATCTTCTTTTCTTCCCTTAGAGCATACTGATAAGCCCATTCCATAGTGCTAGGAGATAACATACTAATCTCATCCTGAATCTCCATTCTCAAACCATTGATGTATCTAGCTGTCTTCTCAGAGGTATCTTCAATGTAACCTACTCTTAAGTTTACCCTGTAAAACTCTTCTTTATACTCTCTAACAGTCAGCGACCTTTGCCTAAGGTTCTGCATCTGTCTATAGAGACTCAGTTGATAGTCCTTGGGCAAGAAATTACCTCGCATCTTAGCAATCATCCTATGCCAACTTTTTATTATTGACTTGTTTTTCTTCTTCCTCTCAGCCTGTACACTATCCCACCATAGTGCTGCATGGCCTTTCAATCTAGTCACAGCTAGTTTTACCTTCTTGTCCTCCTCTATCTCTTCATAATCAAAGTATCGATCTATTTCTCCTATCCAATCTATCAGCCCTTCAAATTCCCATCATAAGTAGACAAGGAGGGTTTCAGTCTAGAGCTAGAACCTAACACAGACCTTAACAACTTCATTTCAGTCGTTTCAGGTGTTGCCTCTTCTTCTTGGTCACCACCCTCTACTTCTGATTCATTATCATCTCCTAGGTCTGGTTCTCGTTGCCTAGCCAACTCCATAGCTTCCATTCTAGCCTGCATAGCCCTCATTTCTTCCATCAATTCGATATTTGCAACAGGTCTACCTCTCCAACCTGCTCTACCTCCTCTCATTCGCATTGCCATTTTCTTGTTTTCTTTTATTTGACAGAAACAAAATCTGTTCACAAATTTCAAGAAATGCAAAATTCCAAACTCAATAAGACTGTATACTTACAGGTTCCTTTTAACCTCACTCTGATACCAAAATGATGCCGACGTGGATGGCCAACAATAACGTCTTCAACTCTACTGACAGAACCACTATAGGCTGATGATGGACCGTTCATGCAGTATAAGACAATCAAACAGAATACTGAGTATTTTAATGAAATCTCAATACTGTAACAGATTCATTTACCTTCCATAAATGGAGAATACACACTCAAAAACAGAAAATACAACCATTTCGCAATTTTTTGGGTTTCTATTAATTCACAAAAAAAATCCAGTCCACAATGTATTCTAACCTCTAATCATTGAATTTACAAGCCTAAATAGACAAAGCATAGCTCTCTTCCTCGAATGAGGGTAACAAACAGCCAGGAATAGCCTATTTGTGATTATGTCTCAAACAGTTAAAACAAATAACTACAATCCAATTTAATCCTAACCTACAATCTATATTTCAGGAACCAACTCCTGTAGTAAACCAAAACTTATTCGAATGTTTTTTTCCCTTTGCCAGCTGTAACGATGCCCCTGCATCACATTTTCTATATAAGCTGGAATTTTCTTCATTGCAAAGCATCAGAAGGTTGAACCTCTGCTCACATACATTGTAATATTTTTCTGAGTATAGTTAATAAAAGGCTTTGGAGGCAATTTCGATGTGCGATCCATTAATGTTTGGTTGATGTTGTCTTTGTTATAAATCATTGAGGTAACCTGTGTCAGTTTCTTTCATATTTACAATTGTTGGGATTACTTGTGTTTATAAAGAAATTTACATTTCGATAAGAATGGGAAGTGAATCTTGTTAGGTTACTTCTTATTGTGAAATATATTAGACTACCAAGTATTATATGATTTATTGTATGGATCTATAGTGTTACTTGTCTTCTTATCATTTCACATAAGTGCTTTTAATCCTCTTTGCAATTGTTGAGTGTTTGTTACAGAAAATCTAAGGAGCATCCGATGAGCGAGTGGGCTCTCCCTCTTCCCCAATAAGTTCGAAGAAGAAGCATCATCCATTTGTTCTCACCTAAGGAGGTTTCACCATCCCCTTTCTACTTCTTGCTCCATCTGGTTCTATCACTTCTTGATCTAAAACTTTCAAGTTTACTGTGGTTACTGTTACTTTGCTGAGATCTACATTTCAAAGATGTATCTAAAGTAGATTTAAATTCCTAAGACTAGATCTTATTGAGTAATTAAAAGTTCTTCTTTAAAATTTTAGATCTAGTTCGCTTTTCTCAAGTTTAAAGTTGGCATCCAAAAGTACTTGGTTAAGAAAGTTTAACGAGCTTTCAATTCATTTATTTGGCACATAATGCTTGATATTTGCTTGCCACTCTCTTAAAGAGGCAAGCAAAGATCCTAAGAAGGCAAGCTTCCTAACTTGCCTTATTGGTCATTTTCATCTAGTTTTACTTAGAATTTTTTAGACCTTTTTTGTAGACTTTCCCAATATTTTTGTAGGCTTTCACATTCTTTCCATCACTGTTTTTGCAGGTTTAGCAGAAAAGGAGTAGGAAATTTTGACGAAATTTCAAGAAATTAAGCTATTAGAAGCCCAACGGAGCTCACCTCTTCATAAATATTCATTTTTTCAAGAAATTGTAAGCCTTTGGATCCAAAATATAAGGACCAAAGCGCATTTCTTCTATGTTGTAAAAAGTTAATAAAGATTTGGGCAGGCTCCTCAAAGCCCACTCCCCATCCCCCCCTAGGGGAATTCATGTCGATGCCCTTTTTCATGGTTTTTCTTTTGTTAGTGTAGTTTTATTTTATTGCTTTGTTATTTTAAAATGCAGTTTCATACGTCGCAAAGTAATACAAGTACTAACCCCATGACATCCCGAGTTACTCGAAAGGGGAAAGAGATGCGTGGTAGGATTAATTAAATAACACTTGTTTAATTTATACTGCCTTTACTTTTTCCGGTAATTTACATCCCCTTGCATTTCCAATTAGGGTTTACAATCTGAAAGAGACTCTTGGAGATTTAATAAACAAGCAAACACCTTGCATTAAAATCTTTAAAATTTTATCGAGGCTCCATTATGTATGCTCTGCACAGTTGCGGTTCGACCGACCAGTTGGGTGCATCAAAAGCAACGCGGGTGACTGTTTAAGATGGTCTTACTTTCAAATTAACCTCCCAAGGCGAAAATCCAACGCCTCGAATTAATCCGTTGCGGGGAAAGTTCATAAAGGAAGCAAGAACAACTAGATAGTGACCTCAGGATACCATCAGGCTACACCGTCGTTGGTGTAGTGTTGGACACGTCCCAAAGACTCTGATCCAGCCCACATATTCTTCGCGTGGAACCGCATCGGATAGGGGTTTTGGACATACTCCTCATACCGTCAGGTATACCTGGAGTCCCCTTCCCCCTTGTTTAATCCACTCATTAATTCATTAACTCAAAATCGACCAAGAACAATTGCAATACATTCAGTACTCCATTTTCAGCACTATTCTTTGCTCTTATCATATAAGCATTTTCTTTAATTCACAATGTGTTGATTGATTATATTGCTCATGTTGTTGTCTTAATCATTATTGCAGTCTCTTGTGCCATTTTACAAAAAAAACTCCTAAACAACTTAGTCAATCACAAACCACCATCTAAAGCTTAATTAACCTTAGTAACTCATAGGTCTACCCCCCTTAGCTTCGTTAGGAGTTTGGCTACACGGAGGAACTAAGCATCAGGTGATAGAACTTGGCTCGAGCTTTCCCCCAAGGTCGCACCCAGTAGCTTGAAGATTCCTGCCACATGACCCGAAGTGCGAATTAGGCGGAAACACTGCCTTTAAAGGACAAATTCTTCATCTGATGTCTCCTTAGTCTTCTTATGTAATGGAGACTCTCCATGTCTACTGCATTTGCATGATTTTTCTCTTTTTGTTCTCTTGAGTGCAATTTCTTGCATAGTGTCCTAACTGGTTACAGTTGTCACATCTAATCTTGGACATATCCTTCTTGTTTTCTGATGTTGATCTGTTGTCGATATTCTTAGTAAATTTTCTACCTTTTCCTTTGCTTGCATGAGTTGCAAGTGATTGACTTTCTTCATCATTTGTCTTCTGCATTTTGGAGATCAACCTTGCTTCTTCTTGAGTACAAATTGTCCATAGCCTATCAAACTTAGGTAGCTTTTTCCTTGCACAAATACCTTGAACAAACACATCCCAAGAAGATGTAAAACCATTCAATGTAGTCAACACGAGCTCTTTCTCTTCTACAGGATCTCCAATAGCTGCTAGTTGATCCTTGATCTGAGAAACCATTGTAAAGTTGGAGGACATTATCTCTAACTTGTCCCTCATCACATTCCTTAACTGATGTCTCATTAATAACTTTATTCTAGTAGTCTTGCTTTCATATAGTCTTGTCAAGACCTTAAACATTTCCTTAGGATTATTCAATTCTAACCCATGAGGGATCAAGTGGTCCTTGATTGAATCAGATAGAATCATTTTTTCTTTGACCAGATTCTTCTTGTACTGTCTTGGCCTCCTCTTCCTCTGGTTTCGAAATAACTTCTTTGACATAGAACATTCTCTTCTAGAATGAGAAGTATCCTATGCTTCCAAGATCTGAAGTTTTCTGCTCCATGAAATCTATCCTCAACCCCTAGAATGGCTGTCTTGGATTTGAAGAGTATCACTCCCTTTCGTAAATGATTGAGTAGACCCCCCATATACTTGAGGAATACATCTAGATTCCTAGGTGAGATACCAAACATAATAACCATCTTCTTGAATTCGGTGGTGTACTCTTGCACACTCTGCCTTTGCCTTTACCTGAGGTAATGCCAACAAATTCCTTGGTCCTCTACATACCTGATATGGTAGAATTGGGAATTTATGAGGCTTTTGAAACCCTCCCACTTAGTTACTAGCATATCACCCTCCAGACTGAGTGCTTCTGTGTGGTTTTCCCACCAAGTTAGTGCATGGCCCTCTAATTTCAATCAAGAAAATTAAATCCTCTACTACTAGACTATGTTGTGGATACTAAACTAGACCTCTAATTGCTCCAACCAATTATTCAACTTTAAAGCAGTGATCTCACCTTGATAGGGCTTGATATCCACTTTTGCTTCCATCTTAAATAATCGCTAGAAAGTGGTAATGGCACTGGAACTTGGTTGCTCTTTCTCGAGCTCTTTCCTCGCCTCCTTTCTAGGTCGCCTTTGTCTCTCGATTTCCCCTTTGATCCGATCTCTGAGTTAGAGCCTCCAAAATCACAAAAAGGTCCAAACTTGTTCTCTAGAGCTGCCATGAGGATCGAGTCTTGACGTATTGCACAAGATATCAACGAATTGTATTTCCAACTTTTAAAACATTGTTCATATTTGGCCCCCGATTATTCACTGGATTCATCTGCCATGGCTAGGGTTTAAAGACTTTTTCTTTATTCCGCCAACTCCTAAATCCTACAATTTCCCACAAAACCCAAAAGAAAACTACTATGATACCAATATGATCCGTAAACTGTCATGGATATTCCAATGGAACAATTCGTCACAACAAATCTTACAACTTAATTAAGTGTGTTAGTTTTGTTACCGACTAGGTTGCACCTAGCCGCCAATGATGAACAAGATACTTGTTCATATTCAGAGTTCGAAAGTCCTTTCAGGCCTTCATGGCCGTTTTTTTTGTAACACATGTTCATACCCCCTTGGGGAAATTGTAAAAAATGTCCCAGCATTTAATTTTTTATAAAAGGCTCGGCTTCCCGGACTTGAGCATCAAGTCGACTAGCCCAGAGTGTTTTTTCCCTTGGCTATTATTGGTTGTTGAACAAACTACTAATAATTTCTAAGTTTTTCACTCACACCCCCAAAGCTGGGGTAGTCATCTTGGTGTTTCGGCCTAGGGAGGTTATGAGAGCCTTCGTGTCAATTTTTTTCACCATGCTAGGCATTCGAATTGAGTCGTATGGACATGTACTAGGTCCCCCTAGAGTTTCGTCAATTTCCGAGAAAAATAATTTTCCTGTTTTTTAAGCCATTTTTAATGGTTTAATTAAAAAACTTCAGATTGTAATAAAATTCAGATACAGAGTCCGTTTCTGACGTGGGGACACTCGTTTTCACACTCGGAGTGTCCACTTTACTCCTGAGACCACTTTCCGCATCAATCGGGCAGTCGAAACACCTCGTGAGGCATTATTTGGCTAAAAATACTTCAAGATGGCATTTTAATGCTAAGTTTGGACAAATTGGCACTATGGTCAAAAGTTGAAAAGTCAAAAATATTAAAATATTTATGGATGGGGTGACATGGCATGGGTCCCCCATAAGCATGCGACCTTTTCAAGTGTTAAGAACCAAACTTTGGTTAAAGTTTATGGGGATTAGTATGGCTTTAAAAATTTAATAATGGATGGTGACGTCAAAGTTTCAAAGGAATCGTAAGCATATGTGAGTTGGCGCTAGCATGAGGGTGTGGACCCCTTCATATCCATGTTATAATATTACTTTGGTTAAGCTTGAAATACCATGTGATTACCTTGAAGTGACTTGGCATGAGGTTGGTGAATTAACTCGCATGATAATGGAGGTTGACGTCAAGCTTATGTGGGGTTGCGCTAACATGAAGGGGTGGACCCCCTTTGTTTCTTTTCACTTATAAACTTTGGATATAATCCAAAATGGATCCATCATACATCATAGCTTATTAGCCAGCGAATATTTTATTGGTGGGGCTCACGTCACTTGCATTCTGTACACTCGCGTGAGTTTGGGGATGGCTTGCAATTGGAGTTTTGTGAGGTGGCACCTCTTCCGCACCATCTCTTCAGTTAAACAAGTAATCATCCCACCGATTTTTGTTGATTGGTTTAGTTCAACTCATCTCAACTCAGTTACACTCCCGGTTGATCTTTAGTATTGATGAGGCCCCCCTGGGTCTCTCTTTTCCTATTTAAGCAGGTCACCTCTCCATTGTTCAGGACCAAAAGGTGGAACCTCTGCTTGTATACATTGTAATAGTTTTCTTGAGTATTGTGAATAAAAAGCTTTGGAGGCAATTTCTATGTGGGGTCTATGGATGTTTGGATGGAGTTTACTCTATATTAGTGAGGTAACCTGTATTTGTTTTCATGCTTGCATATGTTTGGGATTAACCTGTTTTCAGAAGGAAATGGTATTTTTGTAAAGATAAAAGGTAATTCTTGATAGGTTACTCTTTTATTGCAAGTCGAAGAAGACTATTTGATAAATGTATGATTTCATGTTTGGATCTACATTGTTGTTGTAGTCTTCTTTTTGGTTTACACAAGTATTTTTTAATCCCCATTGCTAGTGTTGAGAATCTTTTGCATGAAGCTAAAGGTGGAGTATTGATGAGCGAATGTGCTCTACCTTTCCTTCAGTAAACTGGAAAATAAGCTTTGTCCCTCTGATCTCACCACGGAGGCGTTTTCTCTCCTTTATTTCTTGCTCGACTTTAAGTTCTTTAACTTTTGATCCACAACTTTCTTAAAAGTTTCTTTCAGTTTCAAACGCTTCCATATTATATCTAGCATCTAAGGTTATATTAAAGGTAAACCTAAGGTCTAAAAGTTTCTATTTCTAGTTTGCTTCAAAGGTACATTTAAAATTCTAGATCTAGTTACTTTTCTCTTTTTTCCGCAAGTTTAAAATTTTGAAAATTAAAAAAGCTTGTTGAAGGAATTTTGTGCATTTTAAAGTTTTATCTAGCATTGTAGTGCTTGAGATTTGCTTGCCATTCTTTTCAAGAGGCAAGCAAAGATCCTAAGAAGGCAAGAGCTTGCCTTACTTGGTTGTTTCCTTTATTTTATAGTCAGTTGTTACTTAGAATTTTTTTTGTAATTTTTGTATGTTGTCCAAAGACACTTCCAAAGTGTTTTTGGGCATCTTTCACTGACATTAGCTTGCTGGTTTTTAGCAGGCCCATCAAAAAAGAGAAGGAAACTTTGCCGGAAAATACCTTTTTTGGACATCCGAAGCTCCCAGGAGGCTTTCCCCTTAGCTGGGCTTCTTTTCCTTGTATTTTGTAAGCCTTTGGATCCCAGATAACAAGGACCAAAGAGCATTTCTACTGAAGCATTGTAACCGACTAATAAAAACAAATTTGAGTAGGCTCGTCATGCCCCGATGTTTCGATCGAGAGATTCAATAATGTAAACAAGTCATGTAAAGTCATTGAGGCTAACCATCCATTGTAAGTCAGGGCAATAGTCCCCACAATTATGTCGAGGTTAACCCTCCTTGTTGATCGGAGGGCAAAGTCCCCACAACTGTGGGGCACTAGGGTTTATAGACTCTCCTAGAGATGTCGGCTCTAGTAAGTAATTGTTAAGTGGGGCCGACATGTTGAAGTGGACATTAAGTGAACGAAAGAATATAAATAAAGAGTGAGTCTCTCTATTTATCACACACACACTCACTCATTGGGGCGCATGAGTGAGAGAGGAGAAGCTCTCTCAAGTGTGAGAGAGAGAACAAGCTGTGGAGATCATATTTTCTGTTTTCGGGTTTTATTGCTGCCATTGGTGCTCATTCTATCTCTGAGGAAGTTGCGCGGTTTTCTCCTTTATGGTTTCCCCGAGGAAAAGTCTTTGCGTCTCTTGTCTCTTGTGTTTATTGCTGTGCATGTTATTCTCTCAGATAAGATCCTAAGATAATGCTAGCTTGAATGATAAAATCTAACATGGTATCAGAGCTAACCTGAGAAGAAGACATTGTGCAGCTGCAGAAGCTAGGGCTTCTTACTTTTTGGGTCTCTCTCCACAATCCATCAGCAAAAGTATGCTAGGCTAACTCTCCATTGAAGGGCACATCTTTCTGTCGAAGTGGAATTCGATTCCGAACATTTTCAGTTTTTGGTGCGGGAAATTAGGGCTTTTAACAAAAGAAGAATTTTTAAGTGAGCCCGGCATAGGATTGCTCTCCTCATCAAAATCGAAGTTTAGAGACCTGGGTTGAGATTTTTGGTTGGGTGTAACTCCGGGAAAGTCAAACCCTAGTTTGACCCCAAGCTGGAAAAACCCTAAATACTAAAACTAATAAGTTTTGGTAAATTTGCTATATCTTGAGATTTCAAAAGTCTTAGGAATTGAAACTTTCACAGGTCGAAGATAAAATCCTGATTTACACTGTGTCCAAAGTTCAACCTCAGATTCGCTATATTCTAGGAGATATGATCCCTCCAAGTTAGGGTTCCAGCCTCTTCCAGGATTCATCCCTAAACAGGACACCTGGAGATAATTGCTATATCTCGGGCTACAAAGGTCCAAATGAAATTTCTGAAGATGTTCCAGAGAGGGCACGGACTGTACTTTTTGTGGTAGAAGTTTCAGACCCCGAAGATGAAACAGTGACACGTGGCAGTCCATACAACTTCACTATGTTGAACAGTCCTGAAACAAGTCACCTTGGGAAAACGATCATAAGTCCCAATTGGTGAAACCAATTCTGATGAAACCTGTGGTGTTGGAACAAGTACATGCAAAGCTACCTCAGTGTGAAGTTTCAGACACAGAGGAGCAATAATTTCGGAGATACCGCAGAAACAGTATCAGGCATTTCTGCAGAAAAAATTGGAAAACTAGGGCTTCCTGTTCCGAGAGCTTCTCTCCATTGTTTTAAGAAAAGGAGTACATTGGACAACTCATCTTGAAGAGATCTATCTTTCTATCCAATCAGATCTAAAAGATTCCAAGTTTTGAAAATTAGGGTTTCTCTAATAA